>CM057461.1:125336162-125578662 GCA_030035585.1 Dugong dugon | reverse complement strand
TGTACACATGCCCACACATGAGCAAGCTTACCCGCCTCCCCCACCCAATTCTCATTGACAGAATCAAAAAGTAATCAGAGAAGGCTTTTAAATACAAAGTCTTCATTCAAGTCGTAATAAAATAAATCAGCTCAGTCAAGAGCTGAACTCTAAAATGTTATGATTCAATGTGTATTTAAATCTACCTCCTTTATGAAGTTTATCAGAAAGCAATAGTCACAAAGCATCTAAACCCTTTCATATTTTGCATTCTGCCATTTTGACAAAGTGTTATCAATTTACATTTCAATGCTCTTTTCAACTTATAAACATTAAAATCAATAAAGAGAAAGTACTCTATGATGCTTGTTTCTTTTTCTTTTAATTTTATTGTGGTAAAATACACGTAACAAAAGACTTACCATTTTAACCATATTTTAAGAGTACAATTCAGCGACATTAATTGCATTCACAATGTTTTTCAACCATCCCCACCCTCCACTTCCAAAACTTTTTCATCACCCAAACAGAAATTTAATACCTCTTAATTAATAACTCTTCATTCTCCCCTCCTATCAGTCGCTGGTAACCACCAATAAACTTCTGTCTCTATGCGTTTGCCTATTCTAGATACTCTAGATACTTCATGTAAGTGGGCTCACACAATATTTGTCCTTTTGTGACAGACTTATTTCACTTAGCATAATGTTTTCGAGGTTCATTCATCTCTTAGCATGTATCAGAACTTCATTTCTCTTTATGGCTGAATAATACTCCATTGCATGCATGATGTTTATGTTTCTTGAAATTGTTTCCCCTTAGATCACCAGTAAGAAGCCCTGATGGCAATGGTTAAGAGTTAGGCAGCTAATCCAAAGGTTGCAGGTTTGAACCCCCTAGCTGTTCTGAGGGATAAAGATGTGGTAGTCTGCTTCCATAAAGATTTATAGCCTCAGAAAACCTACAAAGCTGTTCTGTTCTGTCCCATAGGGTCTCTATGAGTCGGAATAGACTGCAATGGGCTTTTGTTTTTAGTTTTTTAGATGACTGGTTAAAAAAAAAAACTTAGAAATATATTTACAAGCTAAATATATTAAATAAATTACCTCTTACTATTTCCCTGTTCCCATACAAGAGCATATATGTTATACACACTCAGATATATACACATATATATGTATATGTGTATGCCTATACACACACACATAGATTAGATAGGTAGGTAAGTAGGTAGATTCAGATAGATAGGTAGGTAGGTAGGTAGGTAGGTAGATAGACCCTTAGTCTTTTTCCAACTAATGGGAAAAATGTATGCATTTCAAGCAGCTGAGCAATAACCCAATGCTATTACCCAATTCTTTAAACTTTAAGAAGGAATTAAGATTTCTTAGGGATGCTGCAATTTTCTAGCGAGTCATAAAAACATAAACAAAGAAGCAGCTGTAACTCTTTCTAAGTGCAAGGAACACCCAAGAAATACACTTGCTCTTAAGCTGCCTATCCCAAATCCATTATGGGATTCTAAGCTCTCATCCTCTTCTCCTTCCCCTGTCCACTCATCCCCTCCTCCCAGTTCCTCCCTGTCTCCTCCCTTCCCCTTCCCCTTTCCCTTCTCTTTCCACCTCTCCATCCTCCTGCCTCACTTTAGGTGCCCAATTTTAGATCCCTAATCCATTAGAACTGGATAAGCAGTTTCCACTATCTGGCCATACATTGTCTTCTCCTAAATTCTCTTGATTATAACTCTTGAACTAGGTCATTCCAATTCCAAATGTTATTCTAGATGATTGAGTCTGATGGGTCCAACATTATTTTTTAACTTAAGGATGAAAAAAAATTATAACAAGGTAAACATTGGCTGTAATGATTGAATGTATTTTAAAAGCATCACAAATGTTTCATTTTTATAAAGAAAAATTAGAACAGTTACAATCTTTGTTATTTCACATATATAACTAAGTGTGTACATAGACATTACCTGGAAATAACAACAGCCATTTGGGAAATGTTTTTGTGTATACCTGTATAGAGATAGAAGTAATTTTTGGCCATTAGGTTTTTTTCTATCCTACATTTCAGCCTTTAAATTACTTTCCATAAAATTTGGACAATGTGTTCTAGTTTACAGCATGCATTTTGCACTGGAAATTTTTGAAGTCAAAAGCATGATGCTTATTTGCATAGTTGATTGTTAGATACTATAAAATTATTTTTTTAAATCTAGAAATAAAAATATCCTATTAGTGGATATCATAGGAAAACTAAGTAAATGTTCTTCCCAATATGGCCTACAGAGATACATATAATGTCATCTGAAAGATCAATATACATGTAAACAGGATACCAGATTCCAAGTGCAATTAGGACATCAGACTGGAAATTCCTTATTCTACAATTACAGCAAAGGCTTAAAAGAAAAAACAGCAGCACATTTCCAATTAAATCTACTAAGTACAAGTTGTTAGGTCTTACCACATCCCATTTCTAAAACAGTAGCTTTTGTTGGCACACTTTAGGAAGTAAATATTTACCCAGAGAAATGTAATTTTCTTTTCATTTATTTAGAAACTGCACGAGCTGGTCGCTGCTTTCCAATTTTCTTTTTACTAGTTAAGGTAGTAGAGAGATTTCTCATTTTCTTAATTTTGATATTAGAATTGCATAGCTAAGTTTGTGTATATTTGAAAAGAATGGACCACATTTTCTAACGTTAATTAACAACTTTCTTTCATACTTCCACTATGCTTTCTTAATTAAAAAATAAACCTTGATATAACACTGACACTTATTTCCGAAGTTATTTTGAATAACATCTGCTGATGAGAAGTACACACAAAACTTCCATGCCGGTAAATGCAATTACTAATAATTTCGTCATGATTGCTATGACCACAATTTACTTATTCTTAATTTATTTTTATAATGAACTGCTTCAGTAAAATGACAAATGATTCCATTAGTTAAGAAACTAAAATGTCAATTTACATGTGGTCTTTGGTGACTAATTTGCTGAGCTGAGGTTTTTATTTTCGTTATGATAATAATATTTGGCTATGCTCTGTGAGCAAAATTTATGAGGTCTTAAATATTAATCTTTCGATTTACTGAAACAAGGTAATTTTCAGCTTTAAAATGTTAGCTGTTTCCTTTTCAGGGTCTTGAGTACGTAAGTTTTAGGTGCAAACTTCTGAAATATTGTCATCCAAAAAATAATGCTCACTTTATTTACTGGGATCAAAACAATTCTTTTTCACTAATGAGTGCAAATATCAGCTCATTTCTAACACAGTTTCTAGTGGCAAACATTACTCAGTTGTCAGTAAAAGAAAAGGGATTACATCAGCATTCAGGGGGAAAAAAGTTCTATTCCTTCTTACTCCATAGTCTATATTCAATCGGTCTGGAGCTAATGGAAGCCCTCCAGTGCTGAGAAATAAACAAACACAGGTGGGCAAGTAGTCCAAAATCAAATCTAGTATATAAGGTGGACAATACATAGTTAGTTCCATTACCGAAGCATCCCTTGGGAGATGGAGCAGCTTCGAAGCCCTTCTGATTACACACCAGCACCATCTGTAGCCAGCCTGAACCTTATTTGGGAATGTATAAAGTACATGAGAAAAATACACTAGAATCAGGAACCAGAGAATCCTATTTCAAGTTTAAATTTTGCTTGTGAAAGATTATTTGGTTTTAGACTCAGCAAACAGTGGGCCTCATCACTCACAATGAGGGATGCATGTAGCAAGGATTACTTCACATCAGGGCGATTGGAGGTAATTGCTACTTTCCACAGGGTATATCTAGCCCTAGTCTAGCTCAAGAGACTTAGAGCATGGTCCCATTAGCCGCAGCACGTTTATCCCACGTCTAATGGCAAGCACGCTTTCCTTGTGGTATTTGTGTCAGTGTTGATGTGGGTGGTGGTGTTCCTTGTTTACTTTTAAATTATAAATGGAAAAGAAGACTACGACACTGGCATGCTTAATATCCATGGATATTTTATGTGCGGAGCACTGGTGGCACAGTGTTTAAGAGCTCAGGCTGCTAACTGAAAGGTAGGTTGTCTGAATCCACCAGCTTCTCCTTGGAAACCCTACGGAGTAGTTCTGTTCTGTCCTATATAGGGTTGCTATGATTTGGAATTGACTCGACAGTGACAGGTTTTTGGTATTTTATGTGTATATGTTTTTGAATTTCAAGAAAGACTCTGGCTTAAAAGTAGAGCAATATGGGGTTAATAAGCCACAGACTATTATTAACAGGATTTAATCATGTTGGTTGCTTCTGTTTGAGGGCTAAAAAAAAAGAGGGACATTATTATCAATCTTGAAATACGTTGCAAGATTGCCAGCAGAACTTAGATATTTTCTTCCTAGATATGCCACCTTCCAATGGACAGAAGTTGCTTTGTCAATGTTATCTATTGCCATTTTCATTCTCTTTCTACCTCCATGTCCCTAATCAACCCCCGCCTTCATTCAGCCTCAAAACTGTCTCTGGAAATTAAATTCTCTTCCTCTTTTTGAACCATTCTCATACATTTATGCAGAAGTGCAGATGATTGTTTTTGTCTTTGGAATGCCATTAGGTCTTAGAGAGAGAGAGATGTGATCTACATTGTGTGTGTGTGTGTGTGTGTAGAACTGTCCCACAGGGTTTCCAAGGAGCAGCTGGTGAATTTGAACTGCTGACCTTTTGGTTAGCAGCTGAGCTCTTAACCACTGGACCACGAGAGCTCCACATATATGTATATATACAGTGAAACCTGTGAAATCTGGAACTTGATGGGACTGCCTTGTTTTTCTAGGTCTCCCAAGTTTGCCACCTTTGACAGGTTGCATGCTTACCACTTTTCTGTCACTCACTGTTAGCGAAAAATATTTGAATTTTCCTTCTCTGACAGGTTTCCACTTCACACAGGTTCTGGCTTTTGCGGGTTTTACTGTATATATGTATGTATATACATATATATTCACATATAGATATATATATTACATATTTATTCAAAAGGATCAATGAAGACATCCTGAACACAGTGGAGGCCTGTCTTAATTCTAGCTCTCCGCCCAAGCAGAGCTGCACTCTGTGGAATCTAAGCCCTGAATATAAGCAGCCAGCCCTCAACCTAGAATCCCCAGAATCCTCAACCTGTATTTCCCCTCTGTGTATCTCCCCTCCTGCCCTCCTAGCCATACATCTCACATGGGAATCATTCACTGCAAGTAAGACACTACTGTGGCATTTACCTGCACCTGGAACTGTTTCCGGTCTTCCCAAACTTCAGATTCTTTCAACCACTCCATGTTGAAAGCCATTGATTGTGTTTCCTTGTGGGTGATAGAATCTCAACCGTGGCCTTGCAGTATATCTAGATGACATCCCCACTCTGGAGTGATGTACTGAATATGACACTATCATTCAACTATTTAGGTATTTCTTTTCACACCCACTCTCACAGTCTGAGATATGTCATTTTGCTCTAGGTAAAAATTTTAAGTGATCAAATTTGTTGTTGCTGATGATGGTCTATCTACTCCATCTTGTGAGATGGACTGAGATGCCCATCTGGGGCTTACCCTAGCTCATTACAATTTGACTTCTCATGTTCTTGGCCTTGGCTGAAAAAAGTTGACAACCCACTAGAACATTCTTAATGAGTTCTGTTCACTTCTATCCCTGGCCTCAAGTCTTGTTTAATGAATCTGCTTCACCCTAGATTTGGCTACTGACTTTTTTTGTGGTTATTTAGAACCTGGAATAAAATCTTCTATAATTTTCTGGTTGTGACCTTGTGTAAATTATTCATCTCTCTCAACCTCTGTTTTCTCAATTAAAAATGGGGATAATAATAGCACTTGTATCATAACATTATTATGAGTATTGAATATTGAATAAGCTAATTCATGTTAAGATCTTTGTCAAGTTAGCGCTCAAAAAATGTTGACTCATTATTATCACTTAATAATAATAATCTAAACCTGCAATCCAATTTGCCCCTTGTTTATAATTTTGGTCAGTACTTTCTGATCCTGTAACATACTCGCCCAGTTCCGACAACTCCCATCCTAAGACCCAAAACAATGTACCTGAATATTTTCCTCTCTTACAGAGAAAACAGCACCATTTATTGAGTATTTCCTACATGCCAAACTCTGAACTAAGTACACTATACGCAAATCACATTTAATCCTTACAATAAATATACAAAGTATGAATTGCTATAATTACTATTTTACAAAAGAGGAAACTGAGGCTCAGAGGAGTTAAGTAATATTCCCAAGTTCATATAGCAAGTGAGAGGCAATGTTTGCACTTGAACTCACCTTTGTCCATGGCAGAGACTTCCATAAGGATACCAACATATTTCCTCTTCCTGCTGGACATACAGACTGTATTTGCCAGCCTCCCTTAGGTATCTCCATATAACTGAGATATAGTGAGTAAAAGTGATATGCACTATTTCCAGGCCTGACACCTTAAAACCTCCCATTCAAAATCCTCTAGGTTTTTCCTTTGCCTTCTTCTAGTTGGATATCAATACCTCATGGTAAAAATGGCGGAGCCTGCTTTAGCCTGGATCCCTGAATAACTGTGTGGAGTGGAGCACTTTTCCTACCTACCCATTTGCTAATTGACCTGGAACTAACTTTGTCTTGTGTTTGAGACATTATATGCTTTTCAGTCTTTTTTTTTTTTTCCTATTCAAATGTTACTATAACTAACAGAGTCCAATTCCAAAGTATTCTCTCTATCCCTATTATAATATTATACTGGCATAAGAATTAGTCAAAATTCAGAGAGTCACAGAGGAATTGTTAAAATTCTTCACAAGCATATCCCCTCAACTTTGGAATAAAAGCAGCCAGGCTTTTAATTAATTATTTCAAAGTATTGTAAAATGAAGTCCTTAAACTCAAGAATTGTACATTTCAAAGTTTATTATCTTTAATGTTTTCCAACTATACAAAATGATATAAAAAATGAAATAGGTGGCTTTATTCATGGGACTGAATTCCTTAAAAATTGCCTTTTAAAAGGCTCTTATAAATTAGGCATTTTATCCATGATTTTGTGCCTCTGTATGTAATTTGCAGATTTCTGAACTGAATTAAATGCTGATATTACACACAAGGAATCAATTACACTAAACAAAAAATAAAATAGTGTTCCACCTAAATCTCTGCATGTTGGGGACAATCAAATATGAAAATTTCATAATATTGCCTTCTGCTTAAAATGTTGATTAGCAACAACAATCATTACAAACAACTGATGTTTTTATTTCAGTTTTTTCAGAATTTTTAAAAATATATGTTTCGATACACAAAGGTCCAAATTCAAGGTTTGTCACCATGGAGGGGAGGCAGCTATGACTATTGTATATAGTCAAGATAAAGAGTTTTAAAATCAAGTAGATCTTTCTTCATGTCTCATGAAACACATTTAAAAGATATGTAATTTTGAGAAATTTACTTAAAATCTCTTGGCTTCATTTTTCTCTTTTGTAAAAGAGGGATGATAATTACACCTTCCTCATAGATTGGATACGAGGCAGGAAAAGGAGTCAGCATATCAACTGACATATAATATGCGCTCAATAAATACTAGCTGTTTTAATACTATAATTCTTATTAGCCCTGAAATTATTCAGGAATATTTACTTTAAAATAACCTTTACATTATAAAAGCTGTGCAATATTAGACATTTAATACTGAAAAGGTGTAAATGACCATATTAGTATCTGCTATGTCTTACTAGTTAAGATATATTGGGAATGAAAATTGTATGTTTCATAGATATTTCCAAGAGATTTGGAGTTATTTTATGTTCCAGGAAGCAGAGATTTAATGGCTAATATTTAAATGACAAGAAAGAAATTTTTCATTTGGGGTCAAAAGCTTTCTTCTTTTTTTAATGCAATGATGTCAAGAGATTGCGGAACCTCGTTCCTCCAGCTTGATCTGATCCCAAATAATGATGAAATAGACTATTCATCAGTTCTTTCTTCTCCCAAGAGAAGAGAATGTTTTAGGAAATGAGTCTCTACCTTTTATTTGGAGATTTAAGTTTTTTGTTTTTTTTTTAAGAGCTGGAAAATCTCTGTTCTTTTTTCAGTCCATCTACTTGTCTTGCTTTTAGAAGTATTATGTGATTAGTTGGAAACCTGGTGGCATGGTGGCTAAGACCTCAGCTGCTAACCAAAAAGGTCGGCAGTTCAAATCTACTAGCTGATCCTTGGAAACACTACGGGGCAGTTCTAAACTCTGTCCTATAGGATTGCTATGAGTCAGAATTGCCTAGACAGCAACCAGTTTCTTTTTTGTTGTTATTGTTGGTTTTTTTTATGGCTTAGTTAGGGGACAGTGACTGTTCAGGGCTAAAATTCTCACTGTCCATGCAGAAGACTCAGATTTGATTCCCAGCCAGTGTACCTCATGTGCAGCCACCATTTGTCAGTGAAGGGTCATGCATTGCTATGATGCTGAACATTTTTCAGTGGAGTTTTCCAGACTAAGACAGACTAAGAAGAAAGGCCTGGCAATCTACTTCCAAAAATCAGCCAATGTAAACCCTATGGATCACAACAATCTGACCCACAATCGATCATGGGGACGGCACATGACTAGGTAGCATTTTGTTCCCTTGTGCATGGGGTCACTGTGAGTCAGGGGTGACTTGACCAGCAACTAACAACAACACCATCTACTTAGTTGCTCCACTTTCTGTGCTAACTCATGAAATCTCTTAGATCCCACCTACTTCCTACTTAAATTTATAGAGAAAGAAGAGTAAGTGGGACACCAACTGTGGGAGCCATTCTGACCAAAGACCCTCTCTTGCTATTTCACTCCACTATCACAAGAAGAAGTTCTTTAAAGAAAAATAGTTTCATATGATTCAGCAGAATTTATCATGGTGGGAGGTGGAGACAATATGGCGCTATAGACAGAAGCACCATGCTGTGCCTCCACAGCAAAGACCTGAAAAACTAAGTAAAACAGAGACAAACGTCAATCCTGGAACCCTAAGTGTCAAATGAAGAGATAAAGAACTCAACCAAGCATCAAATGGAATAAGAAACTGACAGAGAACAGAGAGCAAGGAGAGTTATGAGCGGAGGTCCCATATCAGCTAATGCAGCACAGATCCACCATCTTGGACTCCTGCCGGAGATCGGCAGACAGGGAGTATGGGAAATCAGATTCATGGAGCTCCCAGAAGGAGACAGACATCTGGTAACCAGTGAGACATGCTTTCCCAACTCCCACCCTGCCTCCCCCTGCTTGACTTTTGCCACTTCTCAGCTGGCCGACCTGCAGCTTTCCGATGGGTCAATACCGGCTTCCCGGTGGGCTGATTTGCTGCTTCCCAGTGGGCTGATCTCCTGCTTCCCAGTGGGCCACGACCATGGCATGGGAGGCACCAATTTCGTGCCATGCAGATTCACCCTGCCCACACCAACCAGCTTCTTCACTGCCATTCTTTGTTGCTGATGTTGCTTTTTTTGGCCTCTTTTGATTTCTTCCCTGCCTCTCACCTCCTCCCTTTCCCTTCTCTTGAACATCTGACTCCATGTGCCATCTTTGCTTCTTCTTGACAGGCTGTGAAGTGCCACTAAGCTGGTATACACGGCGACGTTGGTGGGATCCCTGGGGGCTTTTTTTTTCTTTTTCTTTGTTTTCTCTTTCTTTTTTCCTTTTTATTATTTTTTTTGTTTGTTTGTTTCTCAGTTTCTCGTCACTCTCTACTTACTTTCTTTTCCTGTCTCTTAAATATCTGAAACTGCGTATTATCTCCACCCCTTCTAGCTGGGCTGTACTGTGTGGCTTCAGAGCCACTTCCCCAGTCTGTGCAGCTGCAGCTACAGCTGTGGGTTCCCTGGGGGCATTTTTGTTTTAAATTTTTATTTATTTATTTATTTTTCTTTTTGTTTTTCTTCATTTCTCAGTTTCTCGTCTCTCCACTCCAATGACAAGCTCCCTCAGCACTTCTTTTTTATCCTGTTTCTCTCTTCTCTCTCTCTTCTATTTTATACTCAACCTAGCTCCACACATCACAACCTCTCCCTCCCCCCGTCATCTCTATCTGCACCGTGTGCTGAAAATTGCCCTCACGAGCAGCACAGGCACAACCTGCTGGAACTTGCCCTGCACTGATCACCAGTACGTGTCACAAAAAACCTGTTTCAGCCCCTCCCCTTCAGCTGGACCTCTCCTACTGCACCATAGCTGAGCTACTGCCCAAGGCATATCATAATCACAATCACTAAAACTAAAGAAAGGAAAGAATCCCGAAAGCAGCTCAAGAAAAACAAAAAGTCACATACAGAGGGGAAACAATAAGACTAAGCTCTGATTACTCAGCTGAAACCATACAGGCAAGAAGGCAATGGGATAGCATATATAAAACCTTGAAAGAAAAGAATTGTCAAGATGGCAGAGTAGTCAGATGCTTCTGGTTGTTCCTCTTAAAATAAAGACCTGAAAAAAACAAGTGAACCAATTATATATGACAATCTAGGAGCCCTGAACATCAAAGGCAAAGTTGAGGAATCGGACTGAGTGTCAGGGGGAAGGAAAGATGGTTTGGAAGCAGAGAGGAGTTGCCAGACCTGACCCAGTGGTAGCCAGAGCCCTTCAGCCCGGATCAGCTTGGGGGTGAGCAGTGAGGCAAGCAGCAGTGGTTGGGAGACGTTTTCCACACCAGGAGAGACCCAGCAGCACAGAGTCCCCCTGGCCATCCAGAACCAGTGAGGAGCAGCCCCTGATCAGCAGAACATAAGTATTTGCATCTGGCCTACCACACAGATGAAAAACACTCCCCTTAGGGAAAAACCTCTCTCCCATTTACCTCCCTGCTCCCTGCTCCCTGCTCTGCACCAGGTCCAGGACAGCTTCAGAGATTGCCAAGTCCCCTGGGCCAGAAGTAGGACCCATCACATGCCCCGAGCCATTCTCCTGGCCTTGGACAGGGAACAAACTAACAAACGGGGAAAAAATAAGAGCCAGCTCCCCTAAGCCAGGAACTCAGGGTAGGCAGAGCTCCTTTGCCTAGGCACAGGCATAAGGGATCCACAGACTTTGAGTGCCTTTCCCCCTGCAAAGACTTGTGTGTGCTCATTTCAACAGTGTAGACCCTCATTACTGCAGCACAACAGGGTATATACCTTAATTCTAATTTCAACTGTTTCAGCCATGAAGTGGAAGGTTCGTGACATTTGACCCTGCTCTGCCCATTAAGCAGGGTCTTCACCTACCCACATCTGAGGTCTGAGGACTGGTGGCTCCACCCATGCCACCTAGCTACCTGAAATAGGAGCCCAAGAATAAGAGGTGCCCCCCAGTCCTTACAGCCAACAGCACTGGGTCCTCATAGCCTGGCTGCAAAACCCACCCACCTGCTCACTTTAGGGAACAGAGACACACTTTCCTTCTGACATTCAGGGGTAGCCTTACTCAGCGCATGACCCCCTACTGCAGCCAGATACCTGTGCCTACACCAATCACCCATGCCTGTCTATAACCGGTGAGAGTCTGCACCGGTGAGAGTCTGCACCACACACTTGGTGATTGACTACCTGGACACCTGAGTTGAATCCATGCAAGAAAAGTTAACAGAATCCTGGGCTTACATACTTAATAACAGATCTAACCACCTGGTGACAGGACATTAGAGCTTAAAAGGCACCAATAATCAAACTAGCTCACACGAGCAGCCTATTTGGGCATATCAAAACAAAACAAAACAAGAAGGTAAGACAAAGTAAGAAAACATAAAATAAATGAATACAATAACTTATTGAGGGCTCAGAGACAACAGTCAATATCAAATCACATAAAGAAGCAGATTATGATGGCTTCAGCAAGCTCGCAAAATAAAGAATCTAGAAATTTTCTGGAGGAAAAATATTTCTTAGATATTACCGAAGGCAGAATACAAAAGATTAATATACAGAACTCTTCTAGAAATCAGAAAGGAAATTAATCAAAATGCAGAACATGCAATAGAGGAACATAGAAAGATTAGAGAAGAGCATAATAACAAATTTAATAGGCTGCAAGAATCCATAAAGAGACAACAATCAGAAATCCAGAAAATTAACAATAAAATTTCAGAATTAGACAACTCAATAGAAAGTCATAGGAGCAGAATTGAGGCAATGGAAGTCAGAATTAGTGAACTTGAAAATAAAGCACTTGACACCAATTTATTTGAGGAAAAATCAGATAAAACGATTTTAAAAAATGAAGAAACCCTAAGAATTATGTGGGATTTTATCAAGAGGAATTACCTATGAATGATTGGAGTACCAGAACAGGGGGTGATAACAGAAAATACAAAGAGAATTGTTGAAGATTTGTTGGCAGAAAACTTCCCTGATATCATGAAAGCAAGAAATCTATCCAAGATGCTCACTGAACCCCACATAAGATAGATCCCAAAAGAAAGTCACCAAGACATATTATAATCAAACTTGCCAAAACCAAAGATAAAGAGAGAATTTTAAGAGCGGCTAGGGATAAACGAAAAGTCATCTACAAAGGAGAGTCAATAAGAATAAGCTCTGACTATTCAGCAGAAATCATGCAGGCAAGAAGGCAGTGGGATGACATATATAAAGCCTTGAAGGAAAAAAATTGCCAGCCAAGAATTATATATCCAGCAAAACACTCTCTCAAATATGATGGTGAAATTAGGGTATTTCCAGATGAACAGAAGTTTAGGGAATTTGCAAAAAACAGACTAAAATTACAAGAAATACTAAAGGGAGTCCTCCAGTTAGAAAATCAATGACATTAGATAACAACCCAAGACTAGAACACATGACAGAGCAACCAGATATCAACCCAGATAGGGAAGTCGCAAAAATAAATCAAAGCTAAAACCCTGAAAACAGGGAAACAGAGATGTCAATATGTAAAAGCTGACAACATTAAAACAAAATAGAGGGACTAAAAAATGTAGAAATAGATTTTTCATATGGAGAGGAAGTCAAGGTGATATAAAGAAATAAAAGACTAGTATAAACTTAGAACACTGGGGGTAAATATTAAGGTAACCACAAAGGAAACTAGCAACCCTACACATCAAAACAAAAAACAGGAAAGTTATAAAGACTCAGCAAATACAAAATCAACAATAATGAAAAAGATAAAAAGAAAATACATAAAGAAAAATGACTCAGCACAGAAAATCAAGTGGAACAAAGAAATTGTCAACAACACACATAAACAGACATCAAAATGACAGCACTAAACTCATACCTATCAATAATTACGTTAAATGTAAATGGACTAAATGCACCACTAAAAAGATAGAGAGTGGCAGACTGGATAAAAAAACACAACCTGTCTATATGCTGCCTACAAGAGACACACCTTAGACTTAAAGACACAAACAAACTAAAACTCAAAGGATGGAAAAAATATATCAAGCAAACAACACTCATAAAAGAGCAGAAGTGGCAATGTTAATCTCTGACAAAATATTCTTTAAAGTAAAAGCCACCACAAAGGATAAGGAAGGACACTATATAATGATTAAAGGGTCAATACACCAGGAGGACATAACAGTAATAAATATTTATGCACCCAAAGACAGGACTCCAAAATGCATAAAACAAACTCTACCGGCATTGAAAAGAGAGATAGACAGCTCCACAATAGTAGTTGAAGACTTCAACACACCACTTTCGGTAAATGACAGAACATCTATAAAGAAACTCAACAAAGATACAGAAGATCTAAAGGCCACGATCAGCCAACTTGAATTGAAAGACATATATGGAACACTCTGCCCAACAGCTGCAAAGTACACATTCTTTTCCAACACACATGGAACGTTCTCCAGAATAGACCACGTCTTAGGCCACAAAGCAACCCTCAACAAAATCCAAAACATTGAGATAATACAAAGTATCTTCTCTGATCACAATGCCATCAAAGTAGAAATTATTAACAGGAAGAGCAAAGGAAAATAATTCAATTACATGGAAACTAAATAACACCCTGCTTAAAAACCACTGGGTAATAGAAGAAATCAAAGATGGAATCAAAAAATTCCTACAATCAAATGCGAATGAAAACACATCATACCAAAACCTTTGGGACACAGCAAAGGCAGGACTCAGAGGTCAATTAATAACAATAGATGCACACATAAAAAAGAAGGGACAAAATCAAAACATTAGCTACACTACTTGAACAAATAGAAAGAGAACAGCAAAAGAAGCCTACGGTCATCAGAAGAAAGGAAAATATTAAAGATCAGTGCAGAAATAAATGAAACAGAATAGAAAAACAACAGAAAGAATCAACAAAACCAAAAGTTGGTTTTTTGAAAGGATCAACAAAATTGACAAACTACTAGCCAGACTGACAAAAGAAAAATGGGGGAGGACGCAAATAACCCAAATAAATGAAATGGGGGACATTACAACAGACCCAACTAAAAGAAAAAGATCATAACAGAGTACTATGAAAAACTATACTCCAACAAATTTGAAAATCTAAATGAAATGGACAAATTTCTAGAAATACACTACTTACTCAAAAAGTATCACAAACTTATGTTGAAAATCTGAACAGACCCATAACAAGAGAAGAGACTGAAAAGGTAATTTAAAAAAACTCCCAACAAAAAAAAAGCCCTGGCCCAGATGGCTTAACTGGAGAATTCTACCAAACATTCAGAGAAGAGCTTACACCAGTACTACTCAAATTATTTCAGAACATAGAAAAGGAAAGGATACTTCCCAGTTCATTCTATGAAGCCAGCATAACCTGATCCAAAACCAGGCAAAGATACCACAAAAAAAGAAAATTACAGAACAATATCTTTCATGAATATAGATGCAAAAATTCTCAACAAAATTCAAGCCAATAGAATTCAGCATCGTATCAAAAAAATAATATGCCATGACCAAGGAGGTTTCACACCACATATGCAAAAATGGTTCAACATTAGAAAATCAATCAATGTAATCCACCATATAAATAAAGTAAAAGAATCACGTGATCATCTCAATCAACACAGAAAAGGCATTTGACAAAGTCCAACACCCATTCGTGATAAAAATTCTCATTAAAATAGGTATAGGAGGGAAATTCTTCAACATAATAAAGGGCATCTACACAAAATCAACAGCCAACATTATTCCCAACTGAGAGAAGCAGAAAACATTTGCTTGAGAACAGGAACAAGACAAGGATGCCCTTTATCACCACTCCTATTTAACATTGTGCTGAAAGTCCTAGCTACAGCAATAATGCAAGAAAAAGAAATAAAGGGCATTCAAATTGATAATGAAGAAGTTAAACTGTCCCTATTTTCAGGTGATATACTATATACAGAAAACCCTAAAGACTCCATGAGAAAACTACTGGAACTAATAGAAAAATTCAGTAGAGTAGCAGGATATAAGCTAAACATACAAAAATCAGTTGGATTCCTATACACCCACAAAGAGAATGATGAAAGGGAAATTAGGAAAACAAAACTATTTATAGTAGTCTCTAAAAAAATAAAATACTTAGGAATAAATCTAACCAGGGATGTAAAATACCTATATAAAGAAAACTACAAAACACTGCTGCAAGAAACCAAAAGACATCTATATAAATGGAAAAACATACCATGCTCATGGGTAGGTAGACTCAACCTTGTGAAAATGACAATTCTACTGGAAGCAATCTACAAATACAATGCAATCTGAATCCCCATACCAACAACATTCTTTAAAAACATGGAAAAAACAATCACTAACTTTATATGGAAAGGAAAGAAGCCCCAGATAAGTAAAGCAACATTGAAGAAGAAGGATAAAGTAGGAGGACTCTCACTACCCCACCTCAGAACCTACTATACAGCTACAGTAATCAAAACAGCCTGGTACTGGTACAATGACAGATACATTGACCAATGGAACATAATCGAGAACCCAGATGTAAATCTATCCACCCAAGGTAATCTGATCTTTGACAAGCACCCAAAGTCCATCAAATGGGGAAAAGACAGTCTTTTTAACAAATGGTGCTGGCAAAATTGGATGTCCATCTGCAAAAAAAAGAAACAGGACCCATATCTCACACCACATAGAAAAACAAATTCAAAATGGACCAAAGACATAAATATAAAACCAAAAACTATAAAGATCATAGAAGAAAAAAACAGGATCAACTCTAGAGACCCTAATACACAGCTTTAACAGGATACAAACCATAACTAACAACACACAAACTCCAGAATATAAGCTAGATAACTGGGATCTTCTAAAAATTAAACACTTATGCTCATCAAAAGATTTCACCAAAAAAGGAAAAAGAGAACCTACAGACTGGGAAAAAATTTTTGGTACTACAAATCCAACAAAGATGTAATCTCTAAAATCTACAGGAAAATCCAACACCTCTACCACAAAAAGACAAATAATCCAATTAAAAATGGGGCAAGGGAAATAAACAGATACTTCACCAAAGAAGACATTCAAATAGCTAACAGACACATGAAGAAATGCTCACAATCACTAGCCGTTAGAGAACTGCAAATCAAAACTACAATGAGACACCATCTCACCCCAGTATTACTGGCATAAATTTAAAGAAAACAGAAAATAACAGATGTTGGAGAGGCTGCAGGGAGATTGGAACTCTTATGCACTGCTGGTGGGAATGCAAAATGGTACAACCATTTTGGAGAATGGTATGGCGCTTCCTGAGAAAGCTACAAATAGAAATACTATATGATCCAGCAATCTCTCTCCAAGGAATATATCCTAGAGAAATAAGAGCCATCACATGAATAGACATATGCACAGCCATGTTCATGGCAGCATTGTTCACAACAGCAAAAAGTGGAAACAACCTAGATGCCCATCAACAGATGAATGGATAAACAAACTATGGTACATACACACAATGGAATACTACGTAACGATAAAGAAGAATGATGAATCTGCGAAGCATCTCACAACATGGATGAATCTGGAAGGTATTATGCTGAGTGAAATAAGTCAATCACAAAAGTATAAATGTTGTATGAGACCACTACTATAAAAACTCATGAAAAAGTTTACACACAAAAAGAAACAATCTTTGATGGTTGTAAAGGAGGAGAGAGGTGGAGGAGGAGACACACTAAATAGACAATAGATAAGTGGTAACTTTGGTGAAGGGTAAAACGGTACAAAATACTGGGGAAGCCAGCAGAGCCTGTTCAGGGTAAGGTCATGAAAGCTCCGTGGACAAATCCAATCTCCCTTAGGGACAGAATTACTGGGCTGAGGGCTTTGGGGACCATGATCTCAGGTAACATCTAGCTCAATTGGCATAACATAGTTTATAAAGAAAATGTTCTACATTCTACTTTGGTGAGTAGCATCTGGGGTCTTAAAAGCCTGTGAGCAGCCATCTAAGATACTTCACTGGTCTCACCCCTTCAGGAGCAAGGGAAAATGAAGAAAACTAAAGACACAAGGGAAAGATTAATCCAAAGGACTAATAGACCACAACTACCATGGCCTCCACCAGACTGAGTCCAGTACAACTAGACGGTGCCCGGCTACCACCACTGACTGCTCTGACATGGATCACAACAAAGCGTCCTGGACAGAGCTGGAGAAAAATGTAGGACAAAATTCCACCTCGAGAAAAGACCAGATTTACTGGCCTGACAGAGACTGGAGAAACCCCGACAGCATGACCCCTTGACACCCTTTTAACTCAGTAATGAAGTCACTCCAGAGGTTTGCCTGTTAGCCAAAGATTAGACAAGCCCATGGACAAAATGAGACTAAAGGAGTACACCAGCCCAGGGGCAAGGACTAGAAGGCAGGAGGGGACCAGAAAGCTGGTAATAGGGAACCCAAGGTCAAGAAAGGAGAGTACTGACATATCATTGGGTTGTTTAATGAGAAGCTAGTTTGTTCTGTAAACCTTAATCTAAAGTACAATTAAAAAAAAAAAAAAAGAATTTCTCATGAGGTAATTCTGCATCTCCATTTTTGCCTCTATCCCATCCAATTGTGTCCACACAGGCAACTAAGCTCTTCCCTTCTCCCACACAATACATTCTCTTCCCCTGAAAGCTGCAACTTTTTTCTGCGTCTCTATTTCTGTTTACGGCATCACCATCTTTTCATTAGCTCCAAATAGAAATTTTAGTCATCTTGACTCCTTCCTTCTCTTCATATTCTAAAATCAGTCATATCTAACTCTGAGATGTCACTCATATCCAGCCTCCCACCTTCTATGTTCATAGTTTCTTCTGCAGTCCAGGCCTCCATTATCTCTTGCCTAGTCAACGTATTAGCTCCATATCTGATTTCCTTGACTCCACTCACTCTCCACCCACTCAACCATTAATCCATTTTCTATTCTGTTACCAGAGTTCTTTCTCGAGCATGAATACGACATTGATCGTCGCCTGCTTAAAATCCTGTTCAAGACATACCTTAACATGCATGATGGGATCATTTATTAAGATAATAATATTTGCTTTGTTCTCAACACGTTTTTATTTCCCCAGAACTCAGTCTTATGCAGCTATTAGACAGACTTGGGTTTTCTTGAATAGACGAAGTTGCAAGGCAGAAAGGGAGAATTCCTTGCAAAAAACAGCTTTTGCCAGCTTTTGTTTTCCATAGCCTGAGTGCATTGAAAGGATTATTCTTGGGCATGTGGGAGGAGAATTCCTTTGAAGAATCTAGGTGGTGAGCACAATACTGAACACCAGGGGTGTCTTCTCTTGCAAAAGCTTTATTTCTTCGGGGAATAGGGAGAGACCCACCTCCAGGTGCTTGGTGTCAGAGGGAGTAGGTAGAAGCTACTTCACTGCAGAACTTCTGTCACAGGTGGAATTCTCTGGAAACAGACTCTAAGACAGCATTTGAATGCAAGATGTTTATTAGAAATCAATATCCTTTAAAGAAATGGGGTGGGGAAAGAAGTAGAATTGGGTAGTGGGAGAAATTTAACTGTGGCACAAGTCAGATAAGGCCTTGGCCAATCCAGTAGGGAGCTCTGAAGTGAAAACTGCCCATCAGTGTTGTCCTGCATTACAGGCTGCTCTGGGAAGGGTGTGACCCTGGGTAAAGAGGTTCTCAACAGTGGAAGCAGATCCCGAAGATACTAAGAGCTGGAGGCTGTCTTCTGACCTCACCCTCCACAGCTGGGCAGCGAGTGGTCTGTGAAGTGGGATCTGAGTGTGCATTTCAGTGTCCACCTCAGTCTCTATGTGGGGTCTAGCCTGAGGGAGAGCCTTATAACTGCAACCTTTTGGGATGAGGGCAACTCCACTCTAAGACTCTTAGGATAACTAATTCTGTTGCTGGTGAGAGCGTTACTCTCCAGCTTCATTGACTTTGAGCAGCACAGCTGGAAGCAGTCAGGGCAAAAAACAGAGCTGAAGTCTAGTTTGAGTGACTGGCAGCTTGGTGAAACTTTCAAGCTCATCCACAGTCAAGGTGAGTGCCAACAGGACCACTCATGGACACACATGAGCACTACTAAAAGTTTTCAAAAATATGTAGGAAAGATAAACCTATAGAAATCTAGGCATTTGGAAGTCAAGCAGGTGGTGGTTGAGTCACAAATATTTGAACATTAAAGCTAGGCAAGTTTGCGGCATTTGGGTTACAGTATTTACATATTTACAAGTTTACCTTCCTCGCTGTTTTATGAGCTTCACAAATTAAAAACATCTCTTATTTTCTCAAAAGACATAATAGATACACATGTCAATGAAATGAAAGAATTTATATTGTACATGATATTGGGGGTCTCTAATTCTCCTAATTCATTAATAAATTTAGATTGTTTACTCTCTTTTGGAGTCCCTGCGTGGTGCAAATGGTTAAGCACTCAACTACTGGCTGAAAGGTTGGAAGCTCAAACCTACCCAGAGGCACCTTGGAAGACAAGCCTAGCGATATGCTGCCAAAAGGTCACAGCCTTGAAAACCCTGTGGAGCCATTCTACGCTGCACACATGGAGTCACCATGAGTCGAGATTGACTGGACAGTGACTCACAACAACCAACAACCACAGCAACTACCACAATTACCATAGCAACTCTTTTACTTTCCCTAGAAACAGAGTTGGATGTTTAAAAGGGATCTTATTTTTAATAAACACATGCAGATGTGTTAACTACAAATTACCTAAGAGGTGACTAAATTGCATATCATTGTAAATTATCTGTTAACAGTCCTTCTCACCTGAATGTCTATGGACAACCTAGGGGAGTAAGGCAGAGGATGTCATGTGCTTGTGTATGTGAAAAAGAAAAAGAATAAGAGTTACATAAACGTGAAATCTCAGAAACCCACTCTTGGAATAAAACACATAGATAACCTATTGTCAAATTCTACAAAAAGAGATAAAAAAAAAAAAAAGTTGAGAGTTAACAAACTAATTGTTATTATGTGTCAGGAATTGACAATACAAAATGATGAAGACAAAGGAGAATTAAATGTTTGCTATATAGTAACTATTGTTGTTATTGTGTGCCATCAAGTGGATTCTGACTCAGAGCGACCCTATAGGACAGAGTAGAACTGCCTCATAGGGTTTCCGAGGCTGAAATCTTTACAGGAGCAGATGTCCAGGTTTGAACTGCCGACCATTTGGTTAGCAGCAGAGTGCTTAACCATTGTACCACCAGGTTCCCTATATAATAACTCTTTAATGGTTATTATACTCTACTATATAATAACTGATATTTGCATAGTGCTTTCACTTACATTTTTCCATTTGAACAGCTAGGGCATGAATCATCATAATTCTCACTTTGCATATGAGGAAACTGATATCAGATACCTAGTTAAAAACAGGTATGGTAAGTTGAACTTAGAATACCAATTCAACATCCTCCTTCCTATATCAAGAGCACTATCTGTTGATGCTGAGTTAAAAATATTCTTAAATTGGTATATATGAAAGAGTATTTATTCATCTTTTCATTTATTTGGTTCACAAGAATTTGATGAACTCAAAGTGATGGAGATACATAGATAAAATAGACCAAATCCCTTCCCAGAGAATGAATAAAGTCTGAAGCATATGATCCTGTGAGGGATAAAGAGGTGGGATGTTTTAGCATGTGCTCTAAACTAAGTCTTGCAAGAAGGATAAGAATGTCCTAATAAGGTGATCTGTGGGGAGGGCAGTGCTGAAGCAACACATTAATTTCTTCTTACGCAGTTTGTATATCAAATCTTTAAGTGGATGAATGTTGAAATAAACGGCTGAAAAGGTAAGGGAAGCTATACCCTGGAGGATATTGTATACATTGCTGAAGGGTTTATTTTGTACACAATGAAGACCATTGTATTAAGTTCCTATGCCTGCCATAAGCAAATACCACAAATTAAGTGGCTTATAAGAACAGAAATTTATTGTCTTACAGTTATAAAGGCTGAGAATCCAAGATCAGGGCATCAGCCCTCTTGATTCCTTCTGAGACTTTGAGGGACAATTTGTTCTATACTTCTCTCCTAGCTTCTGGTTGTTCCAGGTTCCCCTTGGCTTGCAGCTGCAGCATCACATTCCTCTGCCTCTATCAATGAAACCACTCAGGTGGAATTACAACCCACATACTCAGGTATGACTTCATGTTAACTGACAGTATCTTCAAAGACCCTATTTCCAAACAGGTCACATTCATAGGTACCGAGAGTTAGAACTTCAATATATATTTTGGGGGGATACAATTCAATCCACAACAACCACTGAATGATTTTAAACTGAAGAATCAGGATTTTAGAACCAACACCCTCACCATGCAGCAGTATAAAAACTGGAAGGGTCAAGAAAAGTTAGTTATAACAATAGTCAAGGGGAAAAATGTTGAGGTCTACACTAGCATGTGTGAGTGGAGAGGAAGGCTGGGATGGATTGCTTAGGAGTTATGTAGGAAGTAGTATCAAGCGGATTTTGCGATAGATTCCAAATAAGAAAACTTGGTGAAAAGGAGCAAAAGTGTTTTTATTTATAGAATAGGAGGAAAGTAAACAAGGATGAATTTGTTGGTGGGAAAGTGGGAAACTGAGGAAGTACGTGTTGGATTTAAATGTCACAAGGAGACTAGATCATCTGCTATAAGGGACAAAATAGCCTAGGGTGATATTATGGATTGAATTGTACCCCCCCCCCACCCCCCAAAACATGTGTTGCAAATCCTAACCTCTATGTCTGTGTTTATAATCCCACTGGGGAATGGGTTTTCTTTGTTGTGCTAATGAGACAGGTTTAGTGTAGTGTGTGTCTTGAGTCAATCTCTTTTGAGATATTAAAGAAATTAAACAAGCAAGCAAGTGAGCAGAGATGGGGAAAGAGAATTGCCAAAGCATATGAAGATCACCCACGAGCAGAAGCTCAAAGAGGCAAGATCCTGTCTCCAGAGCCAACAGAGATAGAAAGCCTTACCCTAGAGCAAAAGTCTTAACTCCACATCAGACTTCTAGACCCCTAAACAGTGATAAAATAAATTTCTGTTTTTTAAAGCCACCCACTTGTGGTATTTCAGCAGCACTAATATAGCAACACTAGACAACTAAGACTCAGACAACTAAGACTAATGAAGGTTTGGCATAGCCACTGTATAGCTGGAGAACAGTACGGAAAGAGTCTCTAGGTGATCCCATGCAATCAGATCTCTCGGTGGCAATGTGGGCTGTCTGAGGGTCCCTGGCACACCTATACAGCAGCAACATTAAGCAAGTGAAAGTAACTCTTCTCCAATGGCCCTCAGGACCTCAATGCTTGAGCCAAATTGTGAATGGCTGTATGGATCCAGCTCTGAAGTGTTGAGGGGAAGTTTGGCAGAAGAAGGGGAGTTGAAATGTTATTCTCAGACTTCTAGGCTGGGTACAACAAAAATCATGCAGATTGGAATGGATAGATTGTGTGGAAAGAGAGAAATCAAGAGACTAGAGATCTTGATGAGACGGAAGATTTGATGTAGTGGTAGTAAGGAAGAACCAGAAAGAAAGGATTTCATGTCAAAGAGAGGATATCATAATTTACACTTTTTGAATTAGTACAGTTTTTCTGGGCAAGAGAAACAGTCTATATAATATTTAATTTTGCAGACTAACGTTTTAGAGATGGAAAGGACTTTAGAGACCATTTATTCCAAGTCCTTCATTTTACAGATGTGGTAAGTGAGCCCCAGAAATCAGGTAGTTTGTTAGTGCAGAGCTGAGAATGAAGCACTGACTTTCCCCAGTGGTCTGCCTACTCTAACCATAACTAAAATATTACCAAAGATTTGTGAAAACTTGCTGTCTTAGTCATCTAGTGCTGCTCTAACAGAAATACCACAAGTGGATGGCTTTAACAAAGAGAAGTTTACGCTCTCACAGTCCAGTAGGCTACAAGTCCAAATTCAGGGCATCAGCTCCAGGGGAATACTTTCTCTGTCGATCCTGGAGAAAGGTTTGTGTCATCAATCCTCCCCTAGTCTGGGAGCTTCTCTGCGCAGGCACCCCAGGTCCAAAGGATGCACTGTGCTCCCAGCACTGCTTTCTTGGTGGTATGCGGTTCCCCTGTGTCTCTGCTCACTTGTCTCTCCTATATCGCAAAAGAGACTGGCTCAAGACACTATCCAATCTTGTATGCCTCATCAGTATAACTGCTGCTAATCCAGCTCTTTAGATCATAGTGATTGAATTTACAACACATAAGGAAATCACATCAGACTACAAAATGGTACACAATTACACAATATTGGTAATCATGACCTAGCCAAGTTGACAGACATTTTTGGGGGACACAATTCAATCCAAGACACTTGCTAAATGCAAGACACAAGGGTATACATTGATTGATGTATAACACCTATTTTCAAGGAAGTTACAATCTAGTGAGAATTCAGATTATGTAATAAACTAAGCAATTACTAAAGTGACATTCTGGAAAACCAAGAATCCAAACTACCTCTAATTTAAGCAAGGTTTGTCATCATAGGAATGAATAGTTGCCTTTACAAAATAAATAAACTGGAAAGTTATTTCACATTTTTACTTTCCTGTCTACAATATTAAACCACGTTCATTGTTTTCTTAGCTTTTTCTGCTAACTACCAATATCTGGTCAGACAAACTGAAGTTGTATACAAACTACTTCATTTTTTTCTCAACAATTATTTTTTATGTCCTTCACCTCTGGTGAAATGACCTCTACTCACCGCATCATTTTGCAAGAGGCAATCAGGGGCTTTACACGAAAAACAAAAAACATACAAAAAATAATTGTATTAAATTAATTTTAAAAGAAATATTTGAACATGGAAATCTGCACAGTATAAATATTTTATATGAGAAATAGCAATAAAAATTAATATTTAGTTACATTATTCATATGTAAGGGGGAGAGCCTGCTAACTAATTTGGAAGCCTTGGTTCTCCTCCTAGAATATTCCAAAAGACACATGTGGAATGATTTTTGCTGTACCATATTTTAAAACTTGCTTATATTAACTCTGTTTTACTGTTTTTAACTATCGTAGTGATTATATTTCTCATGTATTTTCTAGCGTGCTCACACACCACAGGGATATAGTATATAAATACATTTATGGAAAACTTGCATTACCACTACAATCGAAGTAGAAACAACCCAATATAATACATATTAAAACTTCTCAAGGAAATGTGAGAATGAGATATTTACCAGCACATTCCTCTTATGTGCAGGTTGCAATATTTAAACGGGTCAGTGAAGTTCCCCACTACATTGGCTACTAGATAGAAACGAGTTCAGTCTTTAGGAGGAGTAGTACCTTTTCTGCTTGACTTTCAGAACACTATTTAAAACTGTCACAGAAGTCTCAATGACCAGAGTATTTAGATTCTCAGGGTCCTTTACTTCGAACAAATAAAGTTTTCTCTGGGAGGATCAAAATAAAATCATTCCTAGCCTGTTATTTATTTTATTTACATCCAAACTTCTTACACAGGACCTGGAATGGCTAAAAGTAGGGTTCTATAACAGATTTCCAAGGTTGTACCATCCTTCTCTGTGTGCTTTTATTGTGTAATCAATCGACACTGAGCAGCACTTGAAAAATGTTTAACCCCTGCAAAGACTCTCAAGTAAGTCTGAATTTCTCTTTCTCAGAGAATATATGAAATATTCTTAACATTGGTTTCCAGCTGTCCCCTCAAGAATGAATTCATGCTATTAATAAAATAGTATCCGACATATTGAGACTTGTCTCTTGTTCTAACCATAACCTAGTACCATTAAAGGAGTAATTCTTTAAGCTACATGAAGGTAGTAACTTAGAGCAATGATTTTCAAAGTGTCCCTACACCAGCAGCATCAGCATCACCTGAGAATTTGTTTTAGAAGTAAATTCTTGGGCCCCATCCTAGACATTTCAAATAAAAACCTTGGGGATGGAATCTAGCAGTCGGTGTTTTAACAGGTCTTCTAGGTCATTCTAATACAAACTAAAGTTATAGAACTGGCTTAGAATTCACCTCACCAGTAGATACCCATTTCCTAGTCCAATAAGTATTGTTATACTTTTGTTGAAGGAAGAAAGAAATGAATGAATGAGTCATAGTCAGTGAAAGAGAGTCTTGAATACGTCTTAGATTTCCATTTTTAGATAGGCCCTAAAATTCCCACCCAGCACTAACTAGAAATACCTAAAAACCAAAACCAAACCCACTGCCATTGAGTCAATTCCGACTCATAGAGACCCTATAGGACAGAGGAGCACTGCCCCATAGAGTTTCAAAGGAGCGACAGGTGGATTCTAACTGCCGACCTTTTGGTTAGCAGCCACAACTCTTAATGACTACGCCACCAGGGTTACCTAAGCTGGTCATAATTAGATAAAGGTGTTCTTTTATTTGTATTTAACCACAAAATGCTGCCATTGACTTCTTAATCACTGACTCATTTATGATTTTTACACCTCAATTTCAGAATGAGACACAGAGCTCTGACTCAGTTCCTTTTCACTTAAATAGGTCCAAGGTGCTGGTGAGGGAAGAACATAGT
The DNA here is from genome assembly GCA_030035585.1 of Dugong dugon. Classification (NCBI taxonomy): domain Eukaryota; kingdom Metazoa; phylum Chordata; class Mammalia; order Sirenia; family Dugongidae; genus Dugong; species Dugong dugon. The sequence goes on along the minus strand of CM057461.1, from coordinate 125,552,667 downwards.
ATAATTGTACAGTCCACGTCATCCAACCCTGCTCACTACAGGAAGCCAGAAAGTGTTGCTACCTAATGTTGAGTTCGCTGTTCTGTGGAAACGAAAACAGGCAAGGAAAATACCTGCTATGCAGGCCACCTCATTAGCCCAAACTACAAAAAAAAAGTACAGCTGTTGAAAATTCTTCACAATGGATAAATATTTAACATGTAGCTTAAACAAAAGTGAAGTTAAATTATTTTTAGCTTTTCTAACATTTAAAATGTGTAAAATTTTCTAGGTAATATCTTAAACATTCTTCTAGACACATGGGCTATTTCTGCTGGGTAACTAATACAGAAATGAGGGGAGGAGAGTAATTTTTCTAGTGGATCCCTCACTCACCCTATCCTAGGGTCTCCCCTCCTTTTGGGGCCATATTGCTAAAATCAAAGTCATAGGGAGAAGCTGAATTTATCAAATTGGTGAGTAAGATACTGGCAAATAGTTACAGCAAATAATATGCTAAAAAGAGTGTGCAGTGCAATGGGTTTCTCTTTAAATATGGCCTTTCTGGCCTGGGGTTTATAATTCTGCCAAAAATAATCAGTTGGGCCACAGACTGCCTTGTGATTGGTCTATTTAAGGTGTCTTGCAAGAATTGGTCAGTCTATTACGCAAACAGGATGTGTAAAACCACCCAACAGGAGAGCAACTAGAATCACATAACAATGTGTGTATGAATTTTTGTATGAGAAACTAACTTGAACTGTAAATTTTTACTTAAAGCACAATCAAATAAATAAATAAATAAAAACCACCCAGTAGGATCAGGTGACCACGTGGGAATTTGTTGAGTACTATGCAAATTAAGAGATTGTTGTCTATAGACGGGATTGGTCAATTTTGCCATCCTGCTAGGCTTACAAGGACCAATCCCACAGAGGTTGAGGGGGATCATACTATCATCAAGAAGAGCCTGGAGCAGAGCACATCCTTTAGACTGGGGTCCCTGTGCTGAGAACCTTCTAGATACAGGAGAGAGAGAGCTGTAACATTGGAGATGGCACGAAATGGCAAGAAATAGTAGCAACCACAGCAGAGCCCAGTGGCAGAGAAATGGCAGGGGCAGCAGTACCAGCAGTGGGAACCAGGAGACCTGCATGAGGCAACTACAGTGGGCTTGCCAACCCACAAAGCAAGGGAGAGCTGAGCGCCTTCAGGCAGGAGGCTTGCTGGAGGAGTGGGGTGCCTTTGGGTACTTGTCAGCAAACCTAAAGAGCTATAACACTTTCCTGAGCAGGCTTGGCAGTGAGCACTGCCAAGGGAAGACCTAGCAGCAGGCAAAGCCAAGAAAAGGGCTCCCTGCCTTTGGGCATGGCTAAGAAAAAGCTGTGTTCTGTCTTGGTTGAAAGCTGTCTTGATTGAAGAACTAAATCCTGTCTTCCAAGTTATATCCTGTTATTTCCAAGTTGATCTCGATCTCCAGTTGTAGCCAGTTACTTCCCTACTAAACCACATGGACATGAATGTGGTCCGTGAGTTCTGCATGGCCGTTGCAACAAATTATCAAACCCAGAAGAGAAGCAGATAGTGCCATGGGGAGGACGGCTGATGTCAAAAATGGTGAAAAAGTTGAAGACTGGAGGTATGGCTGACCTCTACCTCATGGGAATCAGCTTTGGGCTAATCCTGATTCTCCTCCCCCCTTGTGAAATTATAGCACTGTGGTTAAGACCTTGGCTGCTAACCAAAAGGTTGGCAATTGGAATCTACCAGCCCCTCCTTGGAAACCTTATGGGGCACTTCTACTCTGTCCTATAGGGTCACTATGAGTCAGAATCCACTCGACAGCAAGGGTATGGGTATGGTATGTTTGTGAATTTAGACGGCTTTTGATGCTATCAGATTACAGGGTGATTGTCTTACTGCTTTTATATAGCCCTTAACCCTGTGTGGTGCAAGTGGTTTGGACTTATCTACTAAGCTATAGATTGCACCACTGAAGAAAGCACCACTGAAGCGCCACTGAAGAAAGGCTTGGCAACCTGTCTCTGTAAAGATTACAGCCAAGAAAACCCTATGGAGCTCTATAACTCTATAACACGGGTCTCCATGAGTCATAATAGATTCAATGTCAACGGGCTTGGATTTTTTTTTTTTTTAATATACTTCCATCACTACAATAAATTTTTGTATTTTCAAAGGTGGTGAAGACAACATTTAGTTTTATTTTACTTGAGTTTCCTGATTCTTGTTCAGACCTGGAGTCGTTTAAAAAATTGAAAAGTATAAGTTTTACATATATATATATATATATATATGTATGTATGTATATGAAAAAGGATAACTCAACTAAAAGTAAAGCTTACAAAAAGATATATGGAAAACCAGTGGGATTTTTATTTTGTCAAAACCTTGTTAGTCATGTTTTGGTTTTGGATTTGCAGTCTGTGGAGTATTTTATACTTCTCAAATTTCTTCTGTTCACTTATGACTCTCAAACCTAATAGAAATCTCCTTTTCCCCTTCAAGTAATACTTGTCTGCTTCTAGGGCTATCAGGGGAATACTTCTTAAAAAATTCTTCAAACCAGCTGGAGCAGTGCACAAATACATTCCGAATAGAAACATACTGAAAAGAAGCGGTCAAAATAGCCAAAATAATCTAAAAGCTCATTGTAAAAAATACAGAGAACAAAGCAAAAGGAGTGCCTTAAGGGCTTAGTTTCAATTTCTGCAATAATCCACCATTTCAGATAGAGTTAATTCCCTAGACTGTGTACATATGGATAATTTAATTCCACAGATAATCTCTAATATTTGTTTTGGGATAAAATGTCAAAATTTCCCACTAAACCTTTTCACCTCACCTTTGGACAAGTGGACAAATGGGGGGATTTGTGGTTGCCTGCCGTTTGCCCGGCCCTACATGCCAAAGACAATGCAAACAAAATGTGAAATGGATCTCTCCACCTCCCTCCTACCATCAAATCAGATTCTTTCTGTCTGGTTTAGGGGAGGGAAGTGAACAATGGAACGGTAAAATGTAAAAATGAAAGTTGTTTTTGTTTTAAAGATACTTAATTTATTTGAATAAGATAAGATTAGTTATGACATTTTAATGTGATAGATAAAATAAATTTTCTAAACAGAAGGTGGATATCCAGTTGTTCTGTTTAGAAAGGTAATACTAGCAAAAGCTTAGAGATTTGAGGCGAAATGCATGTGTTTCAATCGCAGCTCGTTACTTGCTAGTTGAGTGACCTTCAGAAAGTCACCAGAATCTATGAATCTTAGTTTTGTCGTCTATAAGATGGAATCTCTGGATGGAGCAAACAGTTAACACACTCAGCTTCTAAGCGAAAGTTTGGAGGTTCGAGTCCACCCAGAGACACCTCAAAACAAAGGCCTGGCAATCTACTTCTGAAAAATCAGCAATTGAAAATCCTATGGAGCACAGGTTTACTCTGGCACACACGGGGCTGCCATGAGTTGGAGTCAATTCAATGGCAACTGGTGGTGATAGGAGATGGAAGTGGTAACTTTCTCACAATATTGTTGCAAAGATTAAATAAGGTCAAGCTCTTTTAAACCGTCAGTGTTCTGTATAAAAAATTAAAAAAACAAACCCATTGCGGTTGAATCAATTCCAACTCATAACAAACTTACAGGACAGAGTAGAACTGCTCCACAGGGTTTCCAAGGACTGGCTGGTGGATTCCAACTGCCAACCTTTTGGTTAGCGGCTGAGCTCTTAACCACTGCACCACCAGGGCTCCACGTAGTTATTATTTATTAAGAGATAAAGTATAGAAAGTGGAGAACTTTAATATCGATATCGCTTGTATGGTAGACCTCAGTATTTTAGAGTACCTGTACTTCAAAATATCATTGTCAACAGCAATCAGTGATCAGAATTTTCTATGGACTCCTATTTTTATATTTGAACGTGTTCTACACACAGTAGTTGCTCGCTGCAAGCTTGTTAACAATTCACAAAAGCTTTCCACCAACACAACAGATAGATTGAAATCCAGAACATTACCTAAGAGTTTTAAACATACCTTGCTCTCTGGCTGGCTAGAGATGGGTAGCCAGACAAATGCAAATAATTTGCCTTTGTTAAAATAGAAAAAAAAAAGTGGAAATGTTATACTGAAAACAGAATTCTCAAGTAGTGGTCACCAACTTCTCAATAACCATGACCCTGATGTTGTCACAAATCTCCTTTTCCACAAACCATAATGTAATGTGTATATACAGAGGCCAAAGACTGGAATTCTAACTATACTTTTCTTCAAAAATCTTCATATCCATGAAATGAAGTCACAGAATCTGGAAGACATATATTTTCCTAGGTAATCTATAGAGTTACTTCATATAATAAAGAAAAATATAACAAATCTTATTAAAAAATTTCAGATGGTTTCTTTTTTGTTTTGTTTAGTAAATTCAAACTAAGAGTATGTTTTTTAACTACACTCAGCATCACTAGAGTGAACCGGATTGTCTCCAGAGAGAAAGTTACTAGATAAAAGCATAATTATCAAAGAATTAAATCATTGCTATTCCTTAGCATACTCATCAAAGGAGCCTGAATGGTGCAATGGTTAAGTGCTGGCTGCTACCTGAAAAGTTGGCGGTTCGAACCCACCAGTGGCTGTGAGGGAGAAAAGACCTGGTAATCTCCTCCCATAAAGATTGTTGCTGTTATTGTTAGGTGGCATCGAGTTGGTTTCAACTAATAGCAACCTTATGTACAACAGAATTAAACCCTGCCTGGCGCTGTGCCATCCTCACAGTTGTTGCTATGTTTGAGTCCATTGTCGTAGTTAATGTGTCAACCCATCTCGTTGAGGGTCTTCCTTTTTTTCAATGACCCTCTACTTTACCAACCATGATGTAACTGGTCCCTTCTAATAACATGCTCAAAGTACACGAGACAAAGTCTACCCATCCTCACTTCTAAGGAGCATTCTGGCAGCGCTTCTTCCAAGACAGATTTGATCATTCTTCTGGCAGTCTGTGGTATACAGTATTCAATATTCTTCACTAACACCATAATTCAAAGGCATTGATTCTTCTTTGGACTTCCTTATTCATTGTACAGATTTTGCACACATATGAGGTGATTGAAAAAAACATGGCTTCCGTCAGGCACACCATAGTCCTCAAAGCAACGTTTTTTGCTTTTTAACTCTTTTAAAGAGGTCTTTTGCAGCAGATTTGCCCAATGCAATACATCGTTTGATTTCTTGACTGCCGTTTCCATGGGCATTGATTGAGGATCCAAGTAAAATGAAATCCTTGACAGCTACAATATTTTCTCCATTTATCATGGTACTGCTTATTGGTCCAGTTGTGAGGATTTTTGTTTTCTTTACGTTGAGGTGTAATCCGTACTGAAGGCTGTAATCTTTCATCTTCATTAGCAAGTGCTTCAAGTCCTCATTGCCTTTAGCGAGCAAGGTTGTGTCATCTGCATACTGCAGGTTGTTAGTGAGTCTTCCTCCAACCCTGATGCCAATTTCTTCTTCAGGTTGTCTAGCATCTCAGATGATTTGCTCAGCATACAGATTGAATAAGAATGGTGAAAGGATAAAACCCTGACACACAACTTCCCTGATTTTAAACCATGCAATAATCGCTTGTTCTGTTCAAACAAACCACTGCCTCTTAGTCTATGTACAGTTTCTGCATGAGCACAATTAAGTGTTCTGGAATTCCCATTCTTTGCAATGTTATCCATAATTTGTAATGATCTGCACAGTCAAAAGCCTTTGCAGAGTCAATAAAACATAGGTAAACATCTTTCTGGAATACTATGCTTTCACCCAAGATCCATCTGTCATCAGCAGTGATATCCCTTGTTCCACATCCTCTTCTGAATCCAGTTTGAATTTCTGGCAGTTCCTTGTTGATGTACTGCTGCAACCATTTCAAATTATCTTCAGCAAAATTTTACTTGTATGTGATATTGATGTATTGTTCAATAATTTCTGCATTCTGTTGGATCACCTTTTTTTGAAATGGGCACATATGTGAATCTCTTCCAGTCAGTTGACCAGGTAACTATCTTCCAAATTTCTTGGCATACAGGAGTGAGTGCTTCCAGTGTTGCATCCATTTGTTGAAACATCTCAATTGGTATTCCGTTAATTTCTGGGGACTTGTTTTTCGCCAATACCTTCAGTGCAGCTTGGACTTCTTCTTTCAGTACCATGGGTTCTTGATCATAGGCTACGTCTTGAAATGGTTGAATGTCAATCATTTCTTTTTGGTACAATGACTGTTTGTATTCTTTCCATCTTCTTTTGATGCTTCCTGCATCGTTCAACATATTGCCCATAGAATCCTTCAATATTGCAACTCAAGGCTTGAATTTTTAACTCCATTTTTTGAGCTTGAGAAATGCCGAGTGCATTCTTCCCTTCTGGTTTTCTAACTCCAGGTCATTATAATACTTTGTCTTCTTGAGCCACCCTTTGAAATTTTCTGTTCAGCTCTTTTACCTCAATGTTTCTTCTTTTGCTTTAGCTACTCTACGTTCAGAAGCAAGCTTCAGAGTCTCTTCTGACATCCATTTGGGTTTTTTGATTTTTTTTTTCTTTTCTTTTTAATGACCTTTTGCTTTCTTCATGTATGATGTCCTTGATGTCATCCCACAACTCATCTGGTCTTCCGTCTTTAGTGTTCAATGAGTCAAATCTATTTGTGAGATAGTCTCTAAATTCAGGTGTGATATACTCAAGGTCGCACACATAGCCCGGGAAACGCTATGGGGCAGTTCGTTCTACTCTGTTATATATGGTTGCTATGAGTCAGAATCCACTCTATGGCATATAACAACAATAACTACAGTGTACAACATCAGGTCAGATGCTCTGTTTTAGAACCTCAACTCCAACTAGCTTAAGGAGAAAAAGAAGAATGCATTGAATGTCTCTGTTCTGCCTCTCTTCTCTTTATACATTATCCTCACTCTCTCGTTCTACCCTAAGGCTCCTGCCTTGGGGTAGAATCATAGCCAGCAGCAGTTCTGGGCTCAGATCCCAACAGCTATACTACCAGAGAAATATGTGTTTCCTCTCCAAGCTTCAGTTGTATTTCTCATCATGGAAAAGCCTCTTGAATGGCTTGACGTAGGTCACTCCTTGGACCAATCCTGGGTCTGTTGTGTGCATGTGGGGGATGAGGAAGGAAGAGGACAAGCTACTGGGTGGGATTGAAGGGTGTCCAAAACCAGAAGAAATGTGAAAGGGAAAAGGATTGTGGGAAGACAAAATTAATAGCCTTGATATTTAGTATAAGGGCAAATTTTTTCATTGTAAGGAATGTTTTAGAAATTTCATTAACTTCTGTAATAATTTGAATGAATATTTTTAGCTAACCGACATAAGAAGAGGAAATGTTTTGAGTTATGACTGAAACACTTAGAATACCCCTTATAAGGGAGTTCACAGACTTAGACGTTACTTTAGATAAAGAAAAAATGTAAAATATAGTTGTTGAATTTGAGCAAATTCTCAAAATAACAAATCAATATGTGATGTTGGGGGTTTTATGGTGCTTTGACATTTTCGAAGACAAAGCCTTCTATTACTCCTTCTGAGAAAATTAACTCACTGAAGGCTTTCAGCATCATATTCCTCAAACATAACATTTCATATCAGCAAGGCTGAGAAGACATTATGACCTCCAAAGAACACTTCCAAGTAAATCATTATTTCTCCAATTTAAGCGATCAATATAGTGAAGAGAAGAACATATACCCAAAAAAAGGGCTTGGAAAGAGCTGCGTCATAACTACCTTCTCTGTTTTGATACTGTTCAATCAGTGGCCTCTTCTACAGGCTAATTTGGATTAAAAAATTGAATGAGTGTCATTTCTGCAGGACTTCTTAGAACCTTTAATGGACTAACATTATCACTTTCAGATCTATCTGATTTAGAAACTTTTTAAAATTTGCCACCCAGAATACTTACTTATTATCCTTTTGCATAACAGCAGCATTATTCAGGGAGTCCCTGGGTGATGTAAATGGTTAACACGCTCATCTGCTAACCAAAAGGTTGGAGGTGTGAGGCTATCCATGCCTTGGAAGAAAGGCCTGGAAATCTACTTCTGAAAAATCAGCCATTGAAAACTCTATGGAGTCCAATTCTACTCAGACACATGTGGTGTCAACGTAAGTCAAATCTGACTCAAAGGCAAGCGGTATGATACATTATTATTTGGTAACGATTTCTCCATGTTCATATATTGTACTTTTGACTTGTCAGTGGGACCAATTTTTCAATAAAATATGATCATTAAGAAAATAATTTTGTTACATCTTCTTAAAAGAAGATCTTTTAAAAAATTCCTGTGAGAAGATATGGAATGTATGGCTAATTGCCTCCATGAACGACTGCCTCCTCTGCCTTAAGACCAGAAGAACTGGATGGTGCTCAGCTACCATTACTGAACATTTTGATAAAAGATTCCATAGAAGAATCTTGATCAAACGGAGGAGAATGTAGAACAGAATTTGAAAATCTTATAGAAGCCAGACTTTCTGGAGCCATGAGGGTAGATGAACCCCTGAAACTATTGCCCTGAGATTGTCTTTAAACCTTAAACCAAAAATATCTCCTGAAGTCTTCTTAAAACCAAACAATAGTCTAGCTTAACTAGCAAAAACTGTTGGCCTTGAGCATTATGTTGTTTTAATAACTGTCTAATTGGGATCAAACTGACAACAGCAACTCAAAAGATTAGACAGGACCCTTCAGGGGCAATGACTTTATGTTAATGAGGTAGGAACAACCTCGAAAAGGAGGATGAGAGTGTTTGCACAACTTAAATAATGTAATCAATGTCACTAAATTGTACACGTGGAAACGTTGAATTGGTGTATGTTTTACTGTGTATATTCTCAGCAACAAGAAGAAAATAGATAAAATTTAGAAAAAAATCTCTTGTGATATTTAATTTTTTTTTTTTATATTTTAGTTTGTGATTTCAGTATAGTATATCATAATGTTTAAAATGAAGACATGAATAAACCAAACAAAACCCATTGCTGTCAAGTCAAATTCCTACTCAGTGTCCCTTTAGGACAGAGTAGAACTGGCCCATAGGGTTTCCAAGGCTGCGAATCTTTATGGAAGCAGACTGCCACATCATTCTTCCATGGAGCGGCTGGTAAGTTCAAACCTCCATCCTTTTGGTTAGCAGCTGTGCACTTAACCACTGAGTCACCAGAGTTCCTTTGAAGACGTGAGTAATACCCATTATTTAAGTGGCTAAGAAATATTTTTTATAGTGCTTCTCAACACCACACTCCTTTCTCAGCCTACAAGCTGCAGAATAAAAAAGAAAGTTAAGAAGCTCCACGTTTTGCAACATCTTCTATACAGCCACCCCACCTTAGATTATCAGACACTTCCCATAATCGTTGCCCGTGATACAGCTGACTACAGCATGACAGAGAAGAACAAACATAGAATCAGAAAGGCCCTTTGGTCCAGAATGGTCTAGGATATGTCGCTGAAACTCATCGATGCTTGGTTTCTCCATCATAAAACAAAAACAAAGGTCTTATAATATCTATCAACATATATCACAGGAAGGTCCTACAGTACCTATCATTCTCCATCACAGGCCTATTTTACTGTGAAGAATTAATATGGTAATATATAAATTGATGAACTGGGTATGCTATACAAATAATAATTTTTATTATTAAATTATAGCCTCTGGGAGGATCTCTTTAGCTCTAGGCTCCACGATCTCCAGTTGTCTTACACATTGGTGAAGAAATATTTTGTAAATTGGGCTACTACTCTTTGAGAGGGCATGCTGAATTTCTTCCTTTTCCCCTCCAGATCCCCTGACCACCCTCTCTACCCTGCTCTTTGTCTAGAAGGCTGACCTGTATTGACTCCATCAATAGTCTCCCTTGCCTTCTGATTCTGTCTAGGCTTGGCCAATGGAGTACACTCTGGTCTACTTGTGAGTTAGGTAGTATTACTAATCCTATTTATAACTTCAAATATTTTAATCCTGTTTATTTTAAAATTTCCACCTGATTATTCTTTAAAATGAATATCACCTCGTGAATTCATGTCCAGATTGCTAATGTTGTTGCCTGTCTTTTGTACTATTTAATTTACTCACATGTTTGGAATTTTAATGCTTGGAATAAATTTAAGTGATATTTGTTTTGTTTAATTTTCCATTTTTCTCCCATGGTCCTTACTTTCTCTTCCTCTTTGTCCTCATTCTATTTGTGTGTCTGGAATTTTTACCTGTGAGCTTATTTTGAGTGTGATTTTTATTGTTGTTCTAGGTTTTCTCTGTATTCTTTTTTGCTCTCATTATCTCTCTCTATGCACAGCCTACTTTTCCAACTTTTTATTTCTGTCTCCACAGGTTTCCCTGGCCTGAACCAACTCTATGATTGCATTTGCATGCTCCTGTCCTGTGGTGCTCTTGGGAATATTGGGTATCCAATTACAGACCCAATGGGTGCTGTTTTAGTTTCCTAGTGCTGCTTTATCAGAAATACCACAAACGGGTGGCTTTAAAGAACTGAAATTTATTTTCTCACAGTTCAGAAGGGTGGAAGTTCGAATTCAGGTCATTGGCTCTAGGGGAAGATTCTTGTCTTTTTCAGGTTCTATAGCCCTGGTGTTCCTTGGTTCCTTGGTGCTCTTCGTGTGCTTACTCACGTGTCAAATCTGCTCATTTTATACTTCAGAAGTGATTAGGCTTAGGATACATGAAACACTGGAATGTCCTCATTAACATAACAAAGAAAACCCTATTCCCAAATGAGATTACATCCACAGGTATAGGGGTTAGGATTCCAACACATATTTTAGAAGAACACAATTGAATCCATAACAGGTGCTAGTTACAGATCCCAGTTATGGGACTTTGTCTATGTTCTCCTATCTTGCTGGGTCTGCAGTTAGCTAAAAAGCAGTCACCTGGACCACACGGTTTTCATAAGTATACATTTTCCTTATTTCAGACTCCTGCAAATGGGAGAGCCTGAGCTAATCTCTGGTTTTAAGTAGTAAACTTGACTCTAGGGCTCTATCTTTTCTGGAGCATTTTTCCTCATTTTATCCTCAAAAAGACTAATTTCAAAATGCCTTTGCCTGTTTCCCACCTCAGTGCCCATAGGGTCCACTGTATCTAAAAACAGAAAATTTGCATTGAAACTTTAAAACCAGTGAAAATACTCAAGGTAACTGGGAAATTCAGAAAAATTCAAAATCACTAAGCATTGTGACAAATAATTGTTTTTAGTTATTCCACATGAATTGTTATTGAGTAAGGCAAAGCACCAGCCCATTAAAAATTGATATAAGCAGCAGCACCCAATCTAAAAAAATCACTGTACTTATGTACATATTTAAAATATGGGTCTTAGTATTCTGAAATTAAATCTTAGTGTCTCTTGCTTGATAAAGTCTTGCACAATAGCTATGGAACACCACCACACTTAACAGAAGCATTCGAAGACCTCTAGGCAAATTTTTATCACATTTACCAAAATTTTTTGTAGTCAAAAATAAAGAAGTCTTCACCATGAGTCATATAATAAAAAGCACAGTCAAGCAAGTAAACAAAAAACATGGTATGTTTTCTTCAAGTTTGGCTTCAGAATAACCTTGGAAGGCAATGAAAAAGAAAAAAATCTGGTGATCTTATGCACTCCAGCTATGTCCAAATTTGTTTTGTGTCAAAAAGACACAGCCAAGCAAAAAAAAAAAAAAAAAGACCTTTATCAAACCAAATACTCTGATGTGACAATTGAATGTGCTTAGGAGCTGTATTTAACAATTGTTTGAAAAATTACATTTAACCCACTCTTTACTTCATCTATGAAAGTTCAGATGTTAATAACTTACTGATTTGATGGTCTACTGTATTTATTATGATGATGTTTAATAAAATATGTTAGTTCACAAGATGAGTAATAAAAAATTTTGCAGATAAAGATGTTGAGTCTCAAAGATTTTCAGAATATTTCCTGAGGCTATATAATAAGTTATAAATGGCAAAGCCAATTTTAGAACTTGGGTTTTCTGACATTAGATTCAGCTCACAGATACAGTGTTCAAAATCAAATCAATCTAGTTGTCTTTTATCTTAGAATTTGTTATGACATTTTATAAGTGGGAATTCATAGTTTAATATTTGCAGTGTCATTTGGTTTATTTTTAAGTTTCTGCTAAATACTGTAACAAATATATAGCATGTTCTTTTGTGCAACGTTATAGAACTGTAATACCAATGAATGATTTTACAGAAAGAATTATTGAATAGAATTGTCACTTAGGGTTGAAGAAATGCCTTGGTTCAGCAACATCCAGTAAGTGAGCACATAAATAATTGCTTATTAAACAACTGTATATATGGAATATTACAATCTCTAAGTATTAGCAATTTGATAATGAAAACACTGTGATTTACCTGCCACTACCATTAGTAATTGACACCATGGATTATATGATATTGCTTCCTGCCAGTCATTTTGATTGAACCAAAGGAGATATGACCATGAAATATACATTTATTACTCTATGTGAATACAGTACAATTACTATGAATGGTTGATGAACTCTAACTTTCTGATACTGATTGACAAGCCATATTAAATCTCATTCTATGGCATCTGTCAAGGGAGATACAAAACTATTTACTGGGCCGATTACAAAGAGAAAGAATATTCAATCAAATTTATGTGAGGCCTGAATAAGTTATATTACATTTACCCTTGGACTAGGAGAAGAAAATGATCTTAGACTTTTACACTCTTGATATAGGAAAGAAACTGAGAAATTAATTGCAAATTCATGGCCAGAGGAATTTTTGCAGGGTCATAACCTATTGGGTGCCCCTCCAGTGTAGACAAATGGAAGACCTGACCCTCAACAGAAAGAACTGCCAAGATCTATCTCCATGAGGACCATAGGAGCACACAAGGACATTACAAAACTAACTGTATAAAGCCCCATTCCTTCTGTGTTCACATTTAGACATGGCCACCTGCATAAATTTATTGATTAGGGATTCTGTTCATAGATAAACTTCGAAAGCAGAAATTTTGTCTCCAATATAGACTTTGTCTAGGTTAGAGGGTAGTCTCTATCCCCCTAGTTAAGAGGAGGAAAAAAAAAAAAAAAAAATATATATATATATATATATACATATGTGTATATATATATATATATACAGAGAGAGAGAGAGAGAGAGAGAGAGAGAGAGAGCAAGGTCCATAATCCATGTGCAATTACTAAAATTTCTGATATCCCTAATAGAATAATGCCACTGTCTGGACTATGTATGGCCTCTTATTTCTGTCTTACACACAGATTCTTAAAAGGGGGGAGAAAAAGGCCATGGCTCTAAGTCCAACAGAGGTAGAATTCAAGGTCTCTCTGAAGATGACCTCAGAAACAAACATGTGAGCCAAAAAATTGAACAAAATTTGGCCCATGGCCCCTTTAAATTTCTCCCTCAGCTAAACAGACATCTGGTCATTTAGAAAAGAACCCACCCCCTTGTTAGACTAGCTGAGGGACAATCCCCTGTTGTCATTTTTATTATCTGCCCTGGAGAAGGAGGCAGCTTGGGATGCCTAATGGAATCTTGATTCTATTTCACAGCTACAGAGCACAGCCAGAGGCCCGTGGTGCTTTTGTGAGCCAGAATCCACGGAGGCTAATTTTGGCTGAATAGAGGCTAAAGAGAATTCATTTTTCCTTGTTACATTTATTTCACTAAAATTGTTCAAACTCACAAGATACTGCTGGAAGGACATCAGCAAGCACTTCTTAATTGGTGCCCCGTTCAGTAGCAAAACTGACTTTGCAGGTACCGGCCACAGAGGTGATGAGGATTCCAGGAGCCCTAAATGCATGGAAATTAACCTTAACACAGGAGACATAAACGTTATCTCCACTTAGATGTGGAATATAATCTCAAGGCTTCTGTTTCACATACTTGCTGGAAATTGTAACCATGGCTCTCATCTTTCAGTTGCTACATATGAAAGGTGTCATGTCCCGACATCACCAGTGGATTCTGCTGAGCATGCTCAGGGAGGTAATTGCTATTCCCCCCAAACAACAGAGTCTCTAGAGATAACTAGCAGCAGTTGGATATTAACCAGTTTTCAGAAAGCCAAATGGACAATAGAGATACAGAAAGAATAATTTTGCCTTTCCTCCTCGCTTAAAATTTTAATGAGCAAAAAATATTTTATATTTATGTTTCTTAATGCATGCAGCATTCTGCTTCTAAAAAAAAAATAAATTTAAATTTAAAAACCCTCAATGCTAATGGTTCAGAATTCTATTCTGAATTTTAATTTAGCACACATTATGTAAGCTATGTTGCGTGTCACTGCTTACTATTCATAGCTCTAACTTTTTGTGTATTTTTAACTCACTAACTAATAAGTATAGCCACTAAGTTTCTACAATCTTGCAAAAGAAAATTCTGTAAGAGCTTGCTAAGTGTTGGTACTACTCTTGCTGTTGTCTGTGGGAAAAAGTATTATTCCCATTTTACAGATGGGCAAATTAAAGCTTATGGGCCACTGATAGAAGTGCCTGGTGGAAGAATTTCTGCCTTCCATTCCACAAATCACTCTTTTGCAATCAACAGAAAACTAACCTAAATCTTTTTTCAGAACAAATTTAAAACATAATTCCAATAGATGAAAATTAGTGTTTTGCAAAGGAAACTTAGGGAGAAAATGAATTTCCCTGGAACAGGTACTCTACATTGTTTGTTGTCCAGCAGGTTCTGAGGGTAGTTAACCTAAGCTCACCTGCATTAAATATTGACCCTAAGGGGCAATTTGAGGTCTTGCTAATGGGGCAATTTGGGGCTTTAATGATGCAGACAAAAAGGTCCACAATCCTACTTGATGAAGTGAAGAGGCTCATTAGCATGATTTTCAAGGGTGGCGCGCAAAGAATTAGCTTGCCAACCAAAGCCATGTCTAAACTGGTCAAATAAAGAGCTCTTCATTTACCTAGAGTGCTGTATTTGACCAACGTCTCCATGTTCCTATGCATCTGATTTTCTTTTCTTCTACAGCGATAAGTTTACCACAAAGTAAATAGACCATTCTCTGGCTTTTTGCAAAACTTTGAGAGCATAACAAAAATGTATTTTTAAAGCAATGCAAAGAAAAATTATGTAAATTTACCACAAACCACCATTCATCCCTGCTGGAGAAAAGTTCTCTGGTGAACAATAAGCTATTGTTTAAGCTCCTAGACTTGTGGAACAGGTGCCAATTTCTAATATACACTGAAAATTTAGGAAATAAGGCATGCCAAATCACCTTTAGATTTAAAACTACTGAGCAATAAATGCCATCTCATGTGATTTCAGTGACTGCATGATGCTCTTGCAAGTGCTCAGTAAATTTAAATCCACAATGTCCTAAGTATACAAGTGCGCATTCAAATACATACCACACACACAGCATGCAAACCCACATGTCAATGTTACTCAGTCAAGTAGAAAAGGCAGTTGTACATATATTTAGTGCTTTATCATTAGAACAAATACACGTAAGAATTACAGAAAGTGGTAAAAACTTCTCTTTGTTTATAGAAAACGTTTTAAAACACTAAGAAACATAGGCACCAATAAAGAACAGGATATATCTCACATACGTTTAATATTATCAAATAAATACATGAATTTTTTTTAATTTTATAATTATATATTATACACAGACATACTGCCTAATTCGATCACTAACGACAATAGAGTATTCTTTGACTTATTCTTTACCACTAGATTAGATAGACTGAAATGCCCTCAGCTTTGCCGTAGGCTGTTAATGCCTCTAGCTACTGCTTTAGTGACTGATTCCAGGGGAAAATAAAGAATGAAAATTCAAAATGTGACACTTTTAACTAATCAACTGCAAATAATTTCCTTTCAGCACTGGTAACAGACATCCTCTTCCTACATATAAACTCTGTAGTTGGCTACAATCTTTGGACTGAACATGTTTTAAAAATGGAATAATGTAATTATTATCAAAACTAATTTGTACCTCAAACAGCCCAAATTAAATTCAATAAGCACAGTAGAAATTACAGTGATTTAAGTTCTGATATTTCACCCTACTAAATTTTTAATTGTGGCAAATATGTTCTGCTTCTGGGATGTAAAATAAGAAGTGGGGCAAAGACTGCCGACATTCCTCCATATAAAAATGTTTTTGTAATCACTCTATTTAAATCGTAACATTTTATTTTTTTAAGCACTTAGTTTCTTGATCAGGATCCATATTCATGGGGTCTCGCTGTAATCCACTTTACCACTTAATGTTGCAATTCAAATGTTCAGTCAGAAGCAAAGCCCTCCAGAATAAAGCATGAATATTACTGTGTGGGGCTGTAAAGAGAAGACTATTAGAATATATCACCAACACACTAGGGGACCATTTAGTCCACTGCTCTAAATACATCATTTAATTACAATGGAGACATTACTTCATGTTTCTACTGATGTAAGTATTATTAGAATTCATGATATTCGCAGGCTACTGTGGGCCATTACATTGGCCATAAGCTATTCCATAAGATTTACTACTAAAGGCCCGCAAGGGTATTTGAGCATTCATGGATTCTGTGGAAGTAGTCTTTTATCTAAGACACATAAGTGAGGGACAACCGAGTTATTATCTCTAAGAAACATAGCTTAATATTTTGGATTCTAAAGGTTAAGGTACCATAAATCCTGAATTACTCTGAGATATCACATAAAAAGACATTTTTATTTTATTTTACTCTATTCTGCCTCTTAAAATATTTTGTGATGGCAGTTTCTAGAGTTGTACCATGTTGTTTACATTCAGTCCCTGGATGCATCAAAACACTGACACAGCATTTCTTTACAACTGTAATAATGAAAGCAAAAGTACATTTTGGGGTGTGTGTGCGTACTGTGTCTTAGTGTGGTAGAAAATGGAAAGGGAGGGGTTAACCTAAATGCTTTATTTTTTTTTTAAAGCATCCACAATTTCCAGTGTAATTAGCACAGCTCGGTGCTTTGATTGGCCCTTTTCATGGTGAGTGTTATTGTGTTGGTTAGAGCTGGGTTGATCTACACCTGCATGTAAAGCTGGGGGCCTTCTTAGGAAGATTCTAGGGGGTTGCATGAGGAAATACAGAATCATATCAGCCACTAGAAGAACTTACTTCAGAAGGCTGCCTGCTTTTTAGACAATGAGAATTGCAACCAGAAGACTCAGTAGAGACTGGTAAAGAGGCTTAATATATTTGTCACAAAAACAGGCAAAGAATAAAAAACTTTTCACTATTATCAAATGAAAACTTCTGGCTATTGCCCCAACAAATGAAATATTAGAGGTTTTGGAAAGCGATGCTTTGAAAAAGCAGGTAGAAGATGAAATTCAACTGAAAATCCAATTTTCTTGTGCCACAGCAATGAGAGCTTTACATTTCCTTCAAGCCTCCTTCTTGATATTTTTAAGGCACCTTTATGCTTCTGAGTCTTAATACATGCAGTACAAAAATATTTTGTATTTTCCAGGGCAGGGGGGACTATTAGGCAGATTCATCAGTATTGGCTGTCGTGAGAAATGGCTTGAAAATGGCAAATAG
Source organism: Dugong dugon (assembly GCA_030035585.1). Lineage (NCBI taxonomy): Eukaryota > Metazoa > Chordata > Mammalia > Sirenia > Dugongidae > Dugong > Dugong dugon. Next base: position 125,535,034 of record CM057461.1, on the reverse strand, counting down.
CAGCAAGCAACTAGAAGGGTACAGAAGGGTGTTTGCGGAGAGACAGGGAAGAACTGCTGATCTGAACATAGAAAACCAACCGAGAAGTTCAGCAGACAAGTCAAATGTTTGCTGTCTGAATTTGCGACATGAATGCTTCCCCTCTGTGGCAGACTTCTTCTTTTTTTTTTTTTTTCCCTATCATCTGCCTTCCTCCTTGTCCAATACAAGTCAACTCCCAGAACATACCCTCTTGGGGCGCTAGAACTTCTCCTAGTCGAAGGATTGCTACCACAGTTACAAGCGCTGCCACCAGAAGGGCTAATCATTATTCCAGAAAAAGCCTCAATTTCACAAAGCATTGTTCTTATAGTCCTAAAATTTTATTTTTAATAAAAGGAAGTAAATAAAATACGTAAAAATGCGTTGGACAGAATTAACCATTCTTCACTAAAAACCAAAATATTTAATTACTTCAATTAAATTTTAAAACCATCAAAGTTATGCAGCAATAGTTATTACAAAATTATATTACTTTCTTTTCATCCAGTTAGAATGTTTTAAAGTACTGTTTTTTAAGGCCAAATTTCTAGATTTAGCCACCCTTTATTTTGCATGAAAGGTATAATGCATATATTTTAACCTCAAAACATGCTATATCTAAATAATATAAAAATACCTAAGCATTTGTTTTGACATGTCAGATCCATATTAAATTAATACATTTTGAAAAAAAATTAATACTAGTTTTATTTTCAATAAAATTACCATACTGTGAAAACCATACAAAAATTCTAAATCTCTAAGTAGTAACTTTTAAGTTCATGCATAATCATTGATAAACCTATCGCCATAGTGTCGATATTAACTCATAGAGACCCTATAGGACAGAGTAGAACTGCTCCTTAGGATTAAAGCTGTTTTAAGCTGGGGGTGAGCTGTTGGGTTCAAACCGCCAATCTTTCAGTTAGTAGCCAAGTGCTTAACCACCATGCCACCAGGGCTGCCTCCATGTGGGATACCCAAAAAAACCAAACCCATTACCACTGAGTGGATTCCAACTCAGAGTGACCCTAAGGGACAAACTAGAACTGCCCCCATGGGGTTTCCAAGGCCGCAAATCTTTACCAAAGCAGACTGCTACATCTTTCTCCCATGCTTAACCACTGCGCCGCCACCAGGGGTCCTTGGGCTGGAGGCAAGTGATGCCTAATACAGGGAGAAATGGTTTTGCAATCTCAATATGGCAGGACTTGCTTAGGTGGTCTAAAACAACGATTTTTTTTTTAGGTACCCCTAATTTTTTAAAATTATGTACCCTCAGGTATATTTTTAAGTTAATACTTAAGATCTGTAGTCTTATTTTTAAACAGTTGCAAAGGATGTGATTACTAACATTAAACAAAAACCTGATTCATTACTCCTTTAACGTTATCTAGTGAAACTTACAGCAATGTGATACTCACCATTATCCTTTTAAAAAACGTGATCAAGGTCTTCTCTAAGAGTTGGAAATTTTACATTACCCTTTTTACTCCATGAATTTAAAGCCCCATTCTAATTCCTGCCACAAGGTTTTTGCCTAATGTATTATATTGTTCTGCTTGAAATTATTTTCTTGATCACCTTGTCATATTTCCCTGGGATTAAAATATGTCTGTAAGTCAAGATATACTTTAAAAATTTTTTGTGACCTCAAGGTTCTAAGTGTTTAATAAAATTTTTCTGGATTAAGTCCTCATTACAATTATTATTACTATGTGATTGATCAAAATAATTGGCATATATTAAAAATTTCAATAAATATTTGTCAAAGATAAAATATATTTTATTGGACAGAAATGCTTGAATGAGATGGATGGGCTTTTTATTTTCAATTAATTCATGCATTCATGGATAAATATTACTTATTGTTGTAAAAACAGGATCCAACCATCAAATTTATTTCTATATTTTATAAACGTCAATATAAGAAAACTTGCTCAAATAAAGAAGACGGCAATAATGCAAGGACTTTTGTTACAGAGATGCTACTCAGTTCTTAGAACTCTTAAATTTCATCTCAAAAAGTCACATAGTGGTTTATCACCAAAACATATGTTTAATTGCAACTTGATTTGTTCATGCTTAAATTTTATTCAAAGAAAAACTGGAAATCATCTGGCTTTAAATTACACATCATTGAGTAATTAATTTCCTGATTTCTGGCAAATAAACCAAGACTTATCAAATGAAAATCATCCCATTCTTCTTTCACTTTGAGGCAACTTGTTTAACCTGATATGCTTGGAAAACGTTAGGAAAAATAAAAATATGGTTTAATTCAGCAAATCTTTTCAAAACAGTGTTTTTTAAGAAAAAAACATTTTATCTTTTCTTATATTTTGTCAAAATCTTGGACCTACTGATTTGGCTTGTTCAATTCATGGAAAACATTCACCACATAATCTAAAATGCAAGGTGAGTCCATATTTTCAAAGCAATCAGACTGACATTCTGCAGAAAATCTGATTTTATTTTTTTAATTCAATTCAAATATGTGTTAATTTGTGTCCCCACGAAAATCATCTCTCTTCTGACTTCTAACTCCCAGACAGAAGATAGATAAATAGAGAGAAAGAAAAAAGTCAAGGAGCCCTGAGTTTGATGCATGGATGAAATAACCTTTCTTTGTTTTGCCTTCATAAATCTTCCTACATTTCATCAATAGTCAATAATTATCCAAATTTAGACAGTTCCAATATGGTTAAAACATTCTTCATCTAATGTCGTGTATCAAACATAAAAGAAGCCTAGTCAGAGAAAGACTGGGGGTGGGGGAAGTGTATGGATTAGATGAGTGTCCTCCCAAACCAATATTTTATAAAATGCCTTTGGAATCCTGAAAATTTTTAATCCAGGGTGAAAAAGCACCATATTAAAATTTAGGATGGATAAAAATTTTGAGAATTTGTTTTGTTTTGTTGTAAAGTGGGAGAAAGGATTGTAAATGGGGTAATGGGGAAGGAAAACCAGCATAAAACCTGGACTAGGTATATTCTCAGGCAAATCAACTCAGAAAAAAATAAGAACAGTAACTGATAATGTGGAGATTGATGCTCTCAAAATTATCTGTGCTGCATACCCCTTGGAAAGTGTGGGTGCTCCAGGAGTTTACACCTATGTGAAAGCTCCCAGTTTCCCAGCAGAAGGTCAGAATTTTGCAGTGCTTAAAGCTTAAACAATTTTGTGAGTGCTCTTGAAGAAAAAGAATACAAATATTTGTTGTTGTTGTCATTTAGTCGATTCAGACGCACAGTGACCCCATGTGACAGAGTAGAACTGCCCCATAGAATTTTCTTGGCTGTAATCTTTATGGAAGCAGACTGCCAGGTTTTTCTTCCAAAGAGCAACTGGGTAGCTTCAAACCGCCAACCTTTCAGTTAGCAGCCAAGCACTTAATCGTTGCACCACCAGGGCTCCTTACCAATATTTTGTTATTGTTAGGTGCCCTCAAGTCCCTCCAACTCATAGCGACCCCATGTACGACAGAACAAAGCACTGCCCAGTCTTGAGCCATCCTCACAATTGTTGCTAATTTTGAGTCCATTGTTGCAGCCACTGTGTCAGTCCAACTCGTTGAGGGTCTTCCTCTTTTTCGCTGCCCCTCTACTTTACCAAGCGTGATGTCCTTCTCCAGGAACAGGACCAATATTTATTACATGCTAAATACAGGGCCTTGGAAGAGGCTTGAGCACCTGCGGGATCCTGAAGCTTAAATTTTATTAGTTTCATGATAATTCAACTTCTGGATATGGGGCTACTTAGCACCTATTATATTAATAGCCTTTGGGACCTCAGCTCAGACAGAAAGCATCCTATTTTAACATCCAGTTAGTTTTATGTTTCTGTGATTTGTGATTTTTTTAAATTTAAACTTGTCTTTCTTCTTTCTTACACCAAAAGTCATTAAGAGCCGTTTTTCTTCTCCTGAACGCCCCCCAAAACCCTAAATAGCGGACAGCACAAAATGTTGGTGATCACATCATTTACTCAATCCCTCCCCTCACTAGCCAGGAATAGCACAGTTGTCTGAAACAATTTCCCCTCTCCATGTTTTCCAAGGATCTCTTGGATTTCTGGGAGTCCAAAGATGGTAGTGCACATTGATTCCTGTTATCAGGTATGTTCCAGGGCTGCATTGTTTCTTCCAGAGACCTCAAGAGGAGAACAAGTGGCTGGATAGAACAAGGCTGGACACATCTTACCGATGGCTGAGAAACAAGAAGTCATTTTTAACTTAGATAGTGACCAGGGTCTCCTTGGGTACTTCAGAGGAAATTTCTGGAAGCTTGGTAGGCTCTGGCGTAGAGGTTGGGTCCACAACATGGTGGCATATATTATTCTCTATTCTTGCTATATCACAACCTTTCTTAACCATTGTTTCTGTTCCCATCCACAGCCAACACCCAGGCCTCGAGTCTGGATCCAGAACAAAGAGCTATATTTGCTTCCATCACACTCCTCCTCCATCACAACTTCTCCTTTTGTTGTCATTGTGTGCCCTCCAGTTGAGTCAATTCTGACTCATAGTGACCCTACAGGACAGAGTAGATCTGCCCCATTGGATTTCAAAGAATGTAATCTTTATGGGAGCAGACTGTCACATCTTTCTCCTGCAGAGCAGCTAGTGGGTTCAAACCACCAACTTTCAGTTAGCAGCTGAGAGCTTAACCAATGTGCCACCAGGGCACCTCTGCCTCTCCTTTTAGGACCACAAAAAATAATTCTGATTATATCAGCCTTGCCTGACAATGAAGGAAACCTCCCAAAGAAGGGGACCCTCACTGTTTCCAGGAGTTCTAACAATTGCCCTTCAGAGAGATGTTATGGTCAGTTATTTAAAGGAGGTCTTTTCTCCTGAGAGATAATTTCTCATTGATTCCAAGATGCTCAAATCTGTACTTTTATGGGGCTAACTAACTTCGGTGGTCCTATGAGCTTTCTTATACCTCTGTCATTAATATATACTACAAAACACAAGTGTATTCTCCAGGAAAGCTTAACACTCTGTTGGCATTTTATCTTCTAGGTGTCCTTTTACTTGCATATTTATGGTCACGTTGTTTCTTTGTATTTTAGCCTCCTTAAAGGCATAAATTGTATCAGGGCATTTCTTTATGCACCTATTGTATTTGGACAATTATAAACAGGCAGAAGCCAAACTGACTCCAGGACAAAATTTAGTTACAAGTAACAGATACGGTAGTCCCCAGGTTATGAGTGAGAATCATTTCTAATGGTGTCTTTGTCCAATTTGTAGGTAAGTCGGAACAGTTGCATAGGGTTCTTATTTAGCCTTACTTTGGTACGAGAAAAGGCTGGAAGAATTTTCAATTATTTAAAAGCTGTATGAGCAGCTAGTGAAGGTGATTGCGATAAAGAATTTGCTGCAAGTAGGGGTTGGTTCAGTTGTTTAAGGTGAGGGAAAATTTACATAATATTAAAGGGCAAGTATGAGTTATCCCTAAATCAGATGTTTGTAACCTGGGGTCTGCCTGTATCCCCTACCTAGTTATACTTTACTTCTTACAGTTTACAAAAACATGTTCCTGTATGGGATACTGTTATGGATTGAATTGTATCCCCCAAAAATATGTGTTGTAGGTCCTAACCTCTATGTCTGTTGTTATAATCCCATTTAGGAATTTAGTTGTCTTTTTATGTTAATGAAGCAGGGTTAGTGTAAGGTATATCTTGAGTCAATCTCTTTTGAGATATAAAAGAGATTAAACCAGCAAGTGAGCAAGCAGAGATGGGGAAAGAGAGATGCCAAGCCACATGAAGATTGCCCAGGAGCAGAAGCTCAAAAGAGACAAGGACCTTCCTCTACAGCCAACAGAAAGAGAAAGCCTTCTGCTAGAGATAGCACCATGAATTCTAGCCTCCTAAGCTGTGAGAAAATAAATTTATGTTTGTTAAAGCCACCTACTTGTGGTATTTCTGTTATAGCAGCACTAGATAACTGAGACAGATGCTAAGGAAGTCAAAATTAGTATTAGCCCTCTAAAACTGTCTGACAGCATTTCCACCAGCTTTTATGATATTCCTTCCCGCACTCATTAATATAAACTTTTAAGCACACAAGGGTAATTCATTGTTGGAGCTGTTATGAGTTATGTATTTTAGGTATAGAATTAACAGGTATTTCAAATTCATCATTTTGGTGGCCCCCACAAGAATTACTGCGTCTTTCACCTTGTAGTTCAAATGAGTTCAAAAGAGGAAGGCAGCATTACGTGATTGAAAAGATCTCATGATCTCAATTAGATTAATAGACACTCACCTTAACCCAGTTCCACAATCTCTAAAAAAGACTAACTTCTGCTGTAATAGTAAATACATACTGTGTGATAGCCAGAATGTGTTTTTGTTTGACATGTAAATTCTCAACTAAATCTGAGTAAAAAAACAATAACCACAAATATTTATTGAATACTTAATATATATCAGGTTCAATAAATTGATTATCTCATTCTAACAACAATCCTATGAGGTAGGTACTGCTGTGCCTTAGTTATCTAGTGCTGCTATAACAGAAATACTGCAAGTGGGTGGCTTTAACAAATAGAAGTTTATTTTCTCACCGTTTAGGAGGCCAGAAGAACAAATTCAGGGTGCCATCTCTATCTAGGGGAAGACTTTCTCTCTCTGTTGGCTATGGAAAAAGGTCCTTGTCTCTTTTGAGCTTCTGTTCTTTGGCTCCTTGGTGATCTTCATGTGGCATGGCATCTATCTTCTCCCCATCTCTGCTTGTCTCCTTGCTTAATCTGCTCTTTATATCTCAAAAGAGATTGTTTTAAGACACATCCTACACTAATACTGCTTCATTCACATAACAATGAAAAACCATCCCCAATGGGATTATAACCACAGGTATAGGCATTAGGATTTACAACACATATTTTGGGTGGACGCAGTTCAATCCATAACATGCTATTAGCCACATTTATTTAAATTAGGGAATTGGAATTTAGAAAGAATAACTTGATGTCTTAAACTTACACAGGTAATTAGTAAGGGAGGCAGGATCTGAGCCCAAATAAACCCCATATTCCTGACTACTAACATTACAGAGAAATGCTTTGAGAAATCTTCCCATTACTAATTACTCAAGGCTAATGTTCATGGTAGATAATGAAGTGACAGATGGAGGGTGAAAAAAAATCTAGTAATTCCTAAACTCTGCTGGCCATTTTCTTCCCATGTGAGACATGATAACAACTTCTATAAAGTTCCTATCAACAAATTCTATAAACTCTATTGAGGTTAATGGCGATCCTTGCATCAGAAACAACAGTGTACGTTGATTCTTGAGTTGCAAGTAAGTGCCTTCGGTCTATGCTTGTGGGGGCTCTGGTGGTGCAGTGGTTAAGAGTTCAGCTGCTAACCAAAAGTTCAGCAGTTCAAATCCACCAGCTGCTCCTTGGAAACCCCATTGGGCAGTTCTACTCTCTCGTAAAAGGTCACTATGAATCAGAAATCAACTTAATGGCAACAGGTTTGTGGCTGTAGAGTAGAGAATGCTTTGGGAAGGGCTCCCACCAAAATGCAGATATTTGTCTTTCTCGTGTGGTCCTGCAAAATCAATATCCATGATATTTGCTGGCTTTTTTATTCTTCTCATTCTCTCAAAAAGGTGGGTGCCTTTGGCAGATTATATGTAGTAAATTTATAGTCTTTTCAATACCCAAATCAATTCAAGGTCACTAGACACAACTCTTAGTAACCATCTCCATGAAAACAATTCCAAAATCCATTGCACAAAGCTTAGCCAAGATAACAGGATGGTTCTCTTTTGAAAGAGCAATTTAATTTCCACAGGAGAATAAAAAAGCATTATTTGTGGCAAATAACTTATGTTGCTGTTTTGTGAAATGCTAGAATTCCTCTGGAAGTTTTCTTACTTCTACTTATACTTTCAAACAGGGTAGACTGAACTACCTAGAAAGTAAACTAACAAGGTCTTCCAACATAAACACTTTTCATGATGGTGGCATAATTTATTCTGAGATCTGTAGTGAGCTATTGTTCAGAACATCATATAATATTTTCAGCCAAAAAGAAGATAAACAAATGACCATAAGCACTTAACAAAGTATCCAGATGACATATAGGTAGCATCACTAATGTGAATAGAGCAGAGTTCAAGTTACCTAAACATGGTACAGGTAGGCTTCTGTTCTCTCTTGATGAAATATTTGCAGTTTGTACTGTGGCCAAACAAGCAGAAATGCAAGTTAAATTTCAAAATTTACAGTTGTTTCATGTTCCTTTGAAAATTTGATCACACTTCTGATACTGTCAAATATTAGACCACGCTTATATGGTGTATTAGTTTCCTGTTGCTGCTATAACACTAGTGGCTTAAAACAACACAAATGCATTGTGTTAAGTTTTGGAGGTCGGAATTCCTAGATGAGTCTTGAAGGGCTAAAATCAAGGAATCTGCAGAGCTACATTCCTTCTGAAGGCTCTAAGAGATAATGCATTCTTTGCCTTTTCCAGGTTGCTGTTGTTGGGTGTCATTGAGTCGATTCAGCTTCTAGGTTGTTTTTGTTGGGTGCCATTGAGTCTATTTCAACTCATAGTGACCTCATGCGACAGAGCATAACTTCCCCATATGATTTTCTAAGCTGCAATCTTTATGGGAGTAGATAGCTATGTTTTTCTCCCACAGAGCTGCTGGGTGGATTCGAACCATCAACCTTTCAGTTAACAGCTGAGCACTTAACTGTTGAGCCACCAGGGCACCTTCCAGCTTCTAGAGGCTGTCCTAATGCCTTGGTTCATTACTGCATCACTCTGACCTCTGTTTCAATCATCACATCTCCTTCTCTGATTCTGACCCTGCTGCCTCTCTCTTACAAAGACCCTTGTAATTACATTGGGCCCACCTGGATAATGCAGCATAGTCTCCCCATCTCAAAATCCTTAATTTAGTCACTCACATCTGCATATAAGGTAACATATACCTTATACCTTATAAGGTAGCATATTCCTTATGTAACGAACATAGTACCATGTTATTATTGTTTGTTGCCTGTCGTCAATAGCATAAGGTAACATATACTTTATGCCATGTACGGTAACATAGTAACAGGTTCTGGGGACTAACATGCCTATATTTGGGAGCCATTATTGTTCTTATCATACCCAGTGTCATAAACAAGGGTGCAATTGAGAGTTACTGTAGGAAAAGCCTGGACTTTGTAGCAATCAGACAACTCTGGGTTTGAATCCCAGATTCCCACATACAGGCTCAAGCACTTCATTTGTAATGTGGTCACTCCCAGAAGGCCTCATGGAACAGTCAAGTGGGACATTTAAAGAAGTCCACCAAAAACCTCTCTTGTTCTCGTTGGCCAGAACTGCATCTCATGTCAAATCCGAAATCAATCAGGAATCTTAGCAAAGGGGTAGAAGTATTCTAAATAGTGCAAATCAGGGCTTACTTCTGGAGCTCGGAGTACTCTGATTCACAGGCTGTAGGAGGTGGGGAAAATAGATCCCTAAAAATAATAGCGTTCTTTTAAGAAGGGAGAATGGATGCTGAATAAGCAGCCAACAATATCAATTACTGACTTTCCAAAACTTATTCTAAGTAGTAACTCTAAACACATAATTACCTTTGTTCCTTAAAACGAAGTCATTTGTTTAAAAACACTTACAGTAGGAGGCAGAGCCAACATGACACTATAGACAGAAGCACCAAGACATCCCTACACAGCAAAGACCCAAAAAGCTAAGTAAAAAAGAGACAAACATCAATCCCAGAACCCTAAGCATCAAATGAAGAGATAACTCAACCAAGCACCTAATGGAATAAGAAACTGACAGAGAACAGAGAGCAAGGAGCGATACGGAGCAGAAGTCCCCTGTCAGCTAACATGGCACCAATTCACCATCTTGGACTCCTCAGTCACTGAGAATGGTGGACAGGGAGTACAAGAAGACAGCTTCAAGGAGCTCCCAGCAGGAAACAGCACCCGGGAACCAGTGATTCATGTTTTCCCACCCTTCACTCTTCTTCCCCCTGCTCAGCCTCTGCTGATTCCTGGCGGTCCGAAGTCCCTCAGCCAGGGAGACACTGACTCATTGCCACTTGGATTTGCTCTGCCCACACCAGCAGCTTGTTCAGTGCCATTTATTTGTTGTTGTTGTTGCTTTTTTCAGCTTCTTTTGGTTTCTTCTCTCTCTCTCACCTCCTTCCCCTCACTTCTTTTGAACACCTGGCTCCGTGAGCCGTCTCCACTCCTTCTTGATAGGCTGTAAAGCACTGCTTAGCTGGTGAACCACTTCCTGGGTCTGCACAACCATGCTGGTGGGATCCCTGGAGGCTTTTTTTTTCCTTTTTGTTTTTCTTCATTTCTCGGTTTCTCGTATCTCTACTTTCCTTCTTTTCCTGTCTCCTAAATACCTCGCACTGTGTACCATCTCCACCATTCTAGATGGTCTCTGCAGTGCCGCTCAGCTTGGGAGCCACCTTCCTGGTCTGCTCTGCCAGTGGGCTCCCGTGAGATTTTTTTTTCTCAATTTCTTGTCTCTCTTTACCATCCTTCTCTTCTTTTCTCCTGAACACCTGGCACTGTGTGCCATCTGTGCTCCTTTAGATGGGCTGTGCAGTGCCACATAGCTGGGGAGCCACTTCTCTGGTCCTGTGTGCTATCTCCGCATCTTCTGGAGGGACTGTGTAGTGCTGCTCAGCTGGGGACCCACTTCCGGTGGGCTCCCTTCGTGCATTTTTTTTCTTTCTACTTTCTTCCTTTTTATTCTGCATTTCTTGTCTCTGTCTACTTTCCTTCCTCCCAACCATCTGGCATCTTTTTTTTAATTTCTTTTTTTTTAACTCGGTTTCTTGTCTCTCTCTACATTCCTTCCATTCCTTTCTCCTGACCACCTAGCTGTGTGTGCCTTTCTCTCTCTCTCTTTTTAAAATCTAGTTTCTTATCTCTCTCTCCCTTCCTTCCTTTCTTTTCTCCTGCCTACCTAGCTATGTGTGCTATATCTGTCTCTTCTTGATGGACTGTGTCTCATTACCTGGCAGGTCTGTGCCACTCCAACCGCAGGCTCCCTCAGCCCTTTTTTTTTTTTTTTTGGCTCCTGTTTCTCTCTCCTCTTTCTCTTCTTTCCCACACCCACTTAGCAACACACATCACAACCTTCCCCCTCCCTCCTGCCTATCTGCACCATGCGCTGAGCAGCATATCCCCGAGCAGCACAAGCATAGTCTACCAGAAACTGCCCTGCACTGACCACTGGCCTCACCCTGTCAGCCCCAGTACATGCCACAAGTGACCCATCCCAGCCCCTTACCTTCTGCTGGACCTGCTCTGCTTCACAATAGCCGAGTAAATGGCCCTGCCCTTTGGACAAGGTGGGTGAGAAGTATCTTGCCCACAGATGAGCAAAAATAAAGAATGCCAGCCCACCTGCTCAGACATAGCCAAATAAAACAAAACAGCAGGACAAAACAAACAAATCCACAATCAATAAATGAAGGAAATAACTAGTGAATGTCCGAAAACAGTAGACAATATCAAAACATATAAAAAACAGGACAAGATGGTTTCAGTAGGTGTCCAGAATAAAACACCAGATGATCTTCCAGCAGAAGAAAAGTCACTAGACCTAACTGATAGGGAATTCAAATCTCTAATATTCAGAATTATTCAAGAGTTGGAGCAACAATCAGACAAAAATGAGGAAAAAATAGACAAAATCATAGAAAAGACAGACAAAATAATGGAAAAGGCAGACAAAATAACAGAAGAATTCAGGAAAATAATACAGGAACAAAACATCAAAATAAATTTACAATGAGAAATCATACGAAAACAGCAATAATAAATCCAAAAGACAAACAAGAAGATTTCAGAAATGGACAGTGTCATAGAAGGTTTGAGGAGCAGGTTTGAAATAATGGAAGATAAGATCAGTGAAATTGAAGACAAATACTTGGATACCACTTTGTTAGAGGAAAAATCAGAGAAAATAATGAAGAAACCCTGAGAATGATGTGGGATACAAACAAAAGCAAAAATCTGCAAGTGACTGGAATTCCAGAACAGGGGGAGAAAATGGAAAACACAGAGAGGATCACTGAATAATTGCTGACAGAAAACTTCCTCAATATCATGAAAGATGAAAAGCTGACCATCCAGGAAGCTCAATGAACCCCATGTAGGATAGTCCCCAAAAGAAAGTCACCAAGGCATATCATAATCACACTCTCTAAAACCAAAGACCAAGACTCCTGAGAGCAGCTCAAGAAAACCAAAAAGTCACATACACAGGGGAAACAATAAGACTAAGCTCTGATTAATCAGCAGAAACCATGCAGGCAAGAAGGCAATGGGATGACATATATAAAACCTTGGAAGAAAAAATTGTCAACCAAGAATAATATATCCTGAAAACTCTCACTCAAATATGATGGTGAAATTAGAACATTTCCTGATTAACAGAAATTAAGGGAATATGTAAAAAGCAAACCAAACTTATAAGAATTATTAAAGGTAGTCCTTTGATCTGAGAACAAACAACATCAGACAACAGCCTGAATCTAGGATGCAAGACCGAATCAGCCAGATACCAACCTAGGTAATAAACTCTCAAGGATTAATCAAACTAAAAGATTTACAACAGGGAACCAGAGAGGTTAATCCGTAAATGACAACAACATCGGAACAATAAAAGAGGGAATAAACGGTGTAAGTATAGATAGAACTTTCAAATGGAGATGAAGGCAAGGTGATACAAAGTAATAAAAGATTGGTTCAGACTTAGGAAGATAAGGGTAAATTTCAAGGTAACCATAAAAAAAGTTAACAAGCCTACTCATCAAAGTAAAGAAGAAAAACATAAAGTCTCGATAAACACAAAATCTACAAAAACAAGAGAAGAGATTGAAAAGATAATTTAAAAAAACTCCCAACAACAGCAAAAAAACCTGGCCCAGATGGCTTCACTGGAGAATTCTACCAAACATTCAGAGAGGAGCTTACACCAAAGTAGTACTATTTCTGAACACAGAAAAGGAAGGGATAGTTCCAAATTCATTCTATAAAGCCAGCAAAACCCTGCTACCATTACCAGGCAGAGACACCATAAAAAAAGAAAATTACAGACCAGTATCTCTCATGAATATAGATGCAAAAATTCTCAATAAAATTCTAGCCAATAGAACTCAACATCATATCAAAAAAATAATACACCACGACCAAGTGGAATTCATACCAGATATGCAAGGATGGTTCAACATTAGAACATCAATCAGTGTAATCCACCATATAAAGGAAAGAAAAGAATCACAAGATCATCTCAATCAACACAGAAAAGACATTTGACAAAGTCCAACATCATTCCCAATAAAAATTCTCAAAAAAATAGGTATAGAAGGGAAATTTCTCAATATAATAAAGGGCATTTATATAAAACCAACAGCCAATATTATTCTTAATGGAGAGAGGCTGAAAACATTCCCCTTGAAAACAGGAAGAAGACAAGGATGCCCTTTATCACCACTCCTGTCTTAGTCATCTAGTGCTGCTCTAACAGGAATACCATGAGTGGATGGCTTTCACAAAGAGAAATTTACTTTCTCACAGTCTAGTAGGCTAGAAGTCCAAATTCAGGGCAACAGCTCCAGGGGAAGGCTTTCTTTCTCTGTTGGCTCTGGAGGAAGTTCCTCATCACCATCAGTCTTCCCCTGGACTAGGAGTTTCTTTGCGCAGGAACCTTGGGTCCAAAGGACACACTCTGCTCCCGGTGCTTCTTTCTTGGTTGTACGAGGTCCCCAGTTCTCCGTTTGCTTCCCTTTCCTTTTATCTCTTGTAAGGTAAAAGGTGGTACAGGCCACACCCTAGGAAAACTCCCTTTACATTGGATCAGGGATGTGACCTGGGTAAGGGTGGTGTTACAATCTCACCTTAATCCTCTTTAACATAAAATTACAATCACAAAATGGAGGCCAACCACACAGTTTTGGGAATCATGGCCCAGCCAAATTGATACACACATTTTCTGGGGGACATAATTCAAACCATGACAATTCCTATTTAAGATTGTGCGGAAAGTCCTAGCTAGAGAAATAAGCAAGAAAAAGAAATAAAGAGCATCCAAATTGGTAATGAAGAAGTAAAACTGTCCTTATTTGTGGATGATATGATACTATATACAGAAAACCCAAAAGACACCACAAGAAAACTACTGGAACTAATAGAAAGATACAGTAGAATAGCAGGATACAATATAAACATACAAAATCAGTTGGATTCCTATACATCAATAAAGAGAATGATGAGAAGGAAATCAAGAAAACAATACCATTTATAAAGGCCCCTGAAAAAATAAAATACTTAGGAATAAATCTAACCGGGGATGTAAAAGACCTGTACAAAGAAAACTACAAAACACTACTGCAAGAAACCAAAAGAGACCTGCATAAATGGAAAAACATACCATGCTCATGGATAGGTAGACTCAACATTGTGAAAATGACAGTTCCACCAAAAGCAATCTACAAATACAATGCCATCCTGATCCAAATAACAACAGTATTCTTTAAAGAGACATAAAAACTAATCATTACCTTTATATGGACAGAGAAGAGGTGCTGGATATGTAAAGCGCTATTGAAGAAGAAGAATAAAGTAGGAGGACCTGCACTACCTGACCTCAGAACCTACTATATAGCTACAGTAGACAAAACAGCCTGATATTGGTACAACAGCTACACTGACCAATGGAACAGAATTGAGAACGCAGACATAAATCCATCCACCTATGGTCACCTGATCTTCAACAAGGACCCAAAGTCCATCAAATGGGGAAAGGACTATCTTCTTAACCAACGGTGCTGCCAAAACTGGATGTCTATCTGTAAAAAAATGAAACAGGACTCATACCTCACATCATACACAAAAACTAATTCGAAATGGATCAAAGACCTAAATATAAAGCCAAAACTATATAAAAACCATAGAAGAAAAAATAGGATCAATGCTAGAGGCCCTAATACACGGCATTAACAGGATACAAACCATAACCAACAACACACAAATTCCAGAAGTTAAGCTATATAACTGGGATCTTCTAAAAATTAAACACTTATGCTCATCAAAAGACTTCACCAAAAGAGTAAAAAGAGAACCTACAGACTGGGAAAAAAAATTTGGCTATGACAAATAAGACATAGTTCTAATCTCTAAAATCTACAGGAAAATCCAACACTTCTACAACAAAAAGACAAATAATCCAATTTAAAAATGAGCAAAAGAAATGAACAGACACTTGACCAAAGAAAATATTCGAACAGCTAACAGACACGTGAGGAAATGTCCATCAACAGATGAATGGATAAACAAACTGTGGTACATACACACAATGGAATACTAAGCAATGATAAAGAACAATGATGAATATGTGAAGCACCTCACAACATGAATGAATCTGGAAGGCATTATGCTGAGTGAAATAAGTCAAATATGAAAGAGCAAATATTGTATGAGATCACTACTATAAAAACTCATGAAAAGGTTTACACACAGAAACAATCTTCAATGGCTACAAGGGAGAAGAGGGGTGGGGAGGGAAAAACACTAAAAAGACAATAGATAAGTGGTAACTTTGGTGAAGGGTAAGACAGTGCACAATACTGAGGAAGCCAGCACATCTTGTCCAAGGCAAGGTCATAGAAGCTCCATGGACACATCCAAACTCCCTGAGGAACCGAATTACTGGGCTGAGGGCTCTGTGGACCATGGTCTCAGGGAATATCTAGCCCAATTGGCATAACATAGTTTATAAAGAAAATGTTCTACATTCTACTTTGGTGAGTAGCTTGTGGGGTCTTAAAAGCTTGTGAGCAGCCATCTAAGATACTCCACTTGTCTCACTGTGTTGGGAGCAATGGAGAAGGAAGAAAACCAAAGACATAAGGGAAAGATTAGTCCAAAGGACTAATGGACCACAACTACCACAGCCTCCACCAGACTGAGTTCAGCACAACAAGATGGTGCCTGGCTACAACCACTGACTGCTCTGACAAGGATCACAACAGAGGGTCCCACACACAGCTAGAGAAAAAAGTAGAACAAAATTCTAACTCACAAAAAAAGACCAGACTTACTGGCTTAACAGAGACTGGAGAAACCCCAAGAGTATGGCCTTGGACATGCTTTTAGTTCAGTAATGAAGTCACTCCTGAGGTTCACCCTTCAGCCAATGATTAGACAGTCCCATAAAACAAAACGAGACTAAAGGGGCACACCAGCCCAGGGGCAAGGACTAGAGGGGACAGGAAAGCTGGTAATAGGAAACCCAAGGTCAGGAAAGGAGAGTATTGACATGTTGTGGGGTTGGTAATCAATGTCACAAAACAATATGTGTACTAATTGTTCAATGTGAAGCTAGTTTGTTCTGTAAACTTCCATGTAAAGTACAAAAAAAATTAAAATAAATAAATAGAAACACATAGAGTAGTACCTGGAACTCAATAAATAATATCTATCAGCTACAGTTATTATTTTATAATTATTATTAGCAAGCTTTATTACATAGGCTTTTTATTAATGCTTTGGACAAGTATAAAATCATAATTTTGAGAATCAGGGATTTAAACAATCCTAAAATACAGAACTGATCCTTAAGTTCTAGAAAAAGTGGGAATCCAGCAGACAGCATGGTCTGTCTACTGGTCACGTTTATACCACATGTTTCTCCTCACTCCACAACTCCACAACCAGTCTTCTATTTTGGATCCTATTTGAGCTCGTCCATCAGATTGTTCACATTTGCTTCTAGCCTCTATCTGGCATTTCTTCTGTGACTACAGGCTCTTATTCCCAATTCTTTCTCTGTTTTGGGGCTCTCAGCTCTTTCATTTCTGCTTAACACATGTAACTCTCACAGTTTTTCTGCTGTCATTGTTGTGCCATTTGGGTGAAAACTGTGTCAGTCAGAAATGCTTGTGTTTCACATGCTACTGGGCTGCTGTTCTTTGCTCCCTCATTGGCCACTACCCATCACTGCAGGAACCTGCCAGGCTCGTGCTACTTCCCTGAGTACAGAATACCCAACTGAAATAGATTTCTAAACGTTAACTGGTGGTGCAGGAAAGAAATGCCTTCTTAATAATGTGATAATGTCTTAGCAAAGCAAGGGTGGTGACAAACCTTATTCTGGCATGTTTTAGACCAGGAGTCAGGAGCAAAGCACTCCCCTGTTCAGGGATTTCTGTCTTGTTTGCTTTCAGTCAGAGACGAAGTCTCTATAATAGGAATCCTAAAGCAAGATGATTGACATCCAACTCTTCAATGGGGTATATCAGCCATTTTAAGTAAGGCAGAATAGTCTCAAAGTTTGAAGGCTGAAAGTAGTTTCATTGTTACACTTATAAATGGATTTATGATGGCACAGTGGTTAAGAGCTCAGCTGCCAACCAAAAGGTCTGCAGTTTGAATCAACCAGCCGCTCCTTGGAAACACTATGCGGCAGTTCTACTCAGTCCTGCAGGGTCACCACGAGTCAGAGTCGACTTGATGGCAACAGGTATACAGTATTGTAGCATAGTATATATAAAAACAGTATAATATTTTTTTTCTTAACTGGAGTGCCAAACATGCTGAGTTAAGATAAAATCAACAAGGCATTAATTTTAATCTATCTACAAATCTCATAACAAACTCCCCCATTTCCTTTAGCATATAAAGAATGGGGCCTATACAGGATACTATTATAGGCTTCATGGCGCTTTATAAGTAACTCACTAGCACTATGGACAAATTAGCACTTAATAAATGCTTTTGAGGGATGATGATTTGCTAGTTTATGTTAGGCAGCTTTGAAAGGCTAGCAACTTGAAAACATTAATATGTCTTCTGATTGTACTTAGTCTATAATAAGGGAATCTCCAAACACCAATATACTCTACCCATCGCGCTGTTTAGGCATATAACATCCCTGTATGTTTTCCACATATAATTTGTAAAATGAACTTAAAAGTAAAGTCTTCTTTTATGATCATCCCATCTCACTTTCTTCAGCTGCCCCACTCATTCAAAAGCCTTTCCATGTCTTTGTGATACCCTCAGGCTTCCCACTCTCTAGTCTAAGCTTACTTTCTCCTCGATATGTACCATAGGCTAAATGTCCATTCTCTTCTCCAGTTTTTGCACATCACCTCTGTCATGGATTGAACTATATCCCCCCAAAAATGTGTGTATCAATTTGGCTGAGCCATGATTCCCAGAATTGTGTGGTGGGCCTCCTTGTGATTGTAATTTTATGTTAAAGAGGATTAGGGTGGGATTGTAACACCACCCTCACCCAGGTCACATTGCTGATCCAATGTAAAGGGAGTTTTCCTGGGGTGTGGCCTGCACCAACTTTTATCTCTCAAGAGATAAAAGGAAAGGGAAACAAGCAGAGAGTGGGGGACCTCATAACACCAAGTAAGCAGTGCGAGGAGCAGAGCTCATCCTTTGGACCGGGGTCCCTGCGCCGAGAAGCTCCTAGTCCGGGGGAACACTGATGAGAAGGCCAAGAGAGAGAAAGCCTTACCCTGGAGCTGACACCCTGAATTTGGACATTTAGCCTACTTTACTGTGAAGAAATAAACTTCTCTTTGTTAAAACCATCCACTTGTGGTATTTCTGTTATAGCAGCACTAGATGACTAAGACAACCTCCATCTTAGTCAAAAAGCTTTTCCTTTAGAGTAATAGTTTCAGCTATTAAAAAATCTTCAGTCTTAAAAACATTCACACACACAGTTCGCTTACTGCAGCCTCATAACAATCCTTTCCTATTGGTAAGTGAACATTATGATCCCCTTTTATGGGTGAGAAAATTGAGGTCCACAGAAACTAAATGAATTAAGTAAACTTGGCCACATAGCAAGCAAACTGGGATAGGGCATTCTGAGACATAAATGCAGAATTTATGCTTCTTACTTTACTACTCCTTTACTGTTCATTCTAAATCTTTCTAAAATACTTAAATTGTTCAGGCATTAATCAAAACAACAATGCCTGTGACCACTGGTAAAATAAAAGGATAGTTTCCCAAAAGATACAAATCACTTCTACTTATACGGATCCATCTTTTTATTCATGTGATTAAATCTCCTGAGATATTTGTAATAGCAAACGTTTTTTAACCATGATTTTTAGGTAACTATCTTTATTTGTACATGCCTCTCCCCTCTCCTCCCACCTCTATAGGTAAAAGTGGGCAGAAATATAAAATACAGTACATGCTTTCAACCAAAGGGCCAAAATTTGAGGTGTGCTAATTTTTGGAAATCTCCTCTCAAGTCTCCAGGGTCTCTGAGAACTGATAGTGTTTAGTGACCTTCAGTTCCAGTGTATCATCCTTACAGGATTGAAATTGATTTTCTTCATGTTACCGTGTGAGAATCCAGAGCCTACGGCCCCTGACCTGCTCGTTGCCTAGGAGTGTGCTGCGGCCCTAACAGTGGAGATGTGAGCACCAGGCTTTGAGGGAAGCATAAATGGTAGCAGCAGGGCTCTCATCCTGCCTGCATTGTTTTGAAGTTATTCTTCCAGACTGTGCTTTCATTTCAGTTCATTATTCTTCTCCATGTGCTGCCTCATGGGCCAGCTCGATTCTAAACTTGCTTTTCTAGCTTCTGAAAAACAAAAATTGGCTACCTACTAACTGTATTTATTATAAAAGCTTTATCACTAAATTTTGCAAAAAAGAAAAAAACTGAAATCTGTAATGTCTACACTGTATTTACTACACTGCATAGTAAAGCACTGGAGACCACCAGAAGTTGAAGGATCCCACCCACTGTTGTTGGTGAGCCAAACTTTGAGAGCAATCAATGGCAACAGCAAAGTAACTTTTTATGGGAACCAGAGGGATTATTGGCTCCTCATTTACAAAGTCCCCTTCAAAGATCCTGTGAGATCGCCTACCTATGTATTTACAGGTCAGAGTTTTCTTTAAAATTTGCAAAACTAAAGCATTTTAACTACAATTCTTTAGAAAGTCAGGTCTTTCTCCACCCTTCATACTCGCCTGGTATCTTGTGGTATTGGAGGAGCCATGGGCATTTGACAGATCTGGTTTAAGGGAGGTTGAGTTGGGGAAACATTTAGTTTGGATTTGTTGTTAGCTACCATTGAGTTGGCCCATGACTAATGGTGACCCCATACACAATGGGATTTGAGCTTTGTGATCCAAAAGTAGATAGATAGGACTTTCTTCCTAGTCTATCTTAGCCTGGAAGTTCCTCTGAAACCTGCTCAGCATCACAGCAACATGCAAGCCTCCACTGACAGACTGATGGTGACTGTAGTTGAGGTGCATTGGCTGGAATTGAACCTGGCTATGGAAGCCCTTGGAGCCCTGGTGGCCAGTGGTTAAGAGCTTGGCTGCTGACCAAAAGGCCAGCAGTCTGAATCCAACAGCCGCTCCTTGGAAACCCTGTGAGGGAGTTCTACTCTGTCCTACAGGACCGATAAGAGCCGGAATCCAATCGACGGCAACAGGTTCGGTTTTTTGGTTTATGGGAGCCCTGGTGGTGCAGTTTGAATCCACCAGCCACTCCTTGAAACCCTATGAGGCAGTTCTACTCCATCTGATAGGGTCGCTGTGAGTCAGAATCCACTTGACAGCAATAGGTTTGGTCTTTTTTTTTTATTTTATGGGGCCCTGGTGGCACAGCGGTTAAGCACTTGGCTGTTAACCAAAAAAGGTCAGCTGTTCGAACCCACCAGCCACTCCACTGGAGAAAGATGTGGCAATCTGTTTCTATAAAGATTATAATTAATTTAATAAAAAAGTTTGTCATTTTTCCTGGAGTTGCTGATGTCGTTTATTTGATCACTTTTTATATTTGTAAACTATTCTAATTTTTTCTTATTCTAAATAAATATCCACTTTTGAACAGGCCCACCCATCCCTAAATTTTTTGGACCTAAGAAAGAAGATAAACAGAGGTGCACACATACCACATGTTTAAGTATCCAAGTTTTAAATGATGTTAACAAGTCTAAATAAAATACTTTCTCCTGACAAATATAGCTCCATAAAGATAAAGAAGGAAACAAACATAAAAGCTATAGTTTTTAGATGACTGAAAGTCTGCAAGATGTCAAAGATGACTGAATTATTTTACACATCTGGGTATTCTACTGATGGAATGGCAATTTTGGATGCTAATAACATAAAGATGTACATAAATTAATAAATTAAAGGTATTTATTTCAATAAAATTTATTTCTTTACTTTTAGCAAAACCTCTGGGTGTATTTTAATAATCATGACTTTTAGATAATTTGTACTTCATTGGCAATGATATAATAGTATCAACTTTTCTTGAGTACTTTATACTTTTTAATTAAGTTCAATTTGGAAACACTTTGCTGAGGCAGTAGCAGCTGGAATTGTCAATAAACTCCTTAAAGTAATGCTTAGATTCAGAAAGGAACCTTGAGTTTTGAATATCATATCCAAACATTGTGAAGGAGTCTTATACAATGTACACCCACTCCTCACTTATCGACATGGTTAGGTTCCAAAGAACAGGTCATTATCAGAAAATGGGCATTGTGCAAAAAATGGAAGATGATTACATTATTACATTAAAAGGCTGTTTGGGGCCCTTGTCTCCTCCACTGGCGCATTCCCAAGGACCCTACCTTCCTTTTATTCCTTTGCCCACTGCCTCCTGCTCTAAGTGCCCCCTCCCTACCAATTTCACAAGGATGCCCGCTCCGCCAGGGTGGGTGGGCATGCAGGGCTGGCACCGACCCCTCAGCCTTATTCAGCTATAGAGACCGTGAGTGAGACGTTTGTACTGGAGTGACGCTGTAAACTCTCCCATTAGTGCCCTGAGCCAGGGAGGACATCAGAAAACCATGAAGACCCCTAGCCGCACAGCCTCAGCCACTACCCTGAGGTTTAAAATGCGGATTCCAAACCCCAGCCCTAGCCCATCCCCACAGGTACTCACTAAACAGATGTACCTTGGTCCCACCACCCCTCACTACACTTCTGAGGGACCCCACCTGACTGGAGCCCCCGGCGTGGGCACCCACTTTTCCAAAGTTCACTGCACAGAAGGAGTCTTCCCTCAGCTCTACAGAACCAGCTGACACTAGGCAGTACCCAGCCACTCCCATGGGATACTCACCGCCCTCTGCGCCAGCCCCTACTCCTAACTCTTGCAGAACCCTGACCAGGGATTGGGCCAAAGCCGCGGCTGCAGAACAGCCACGATTGCTGGCTGTGGAGACGAAGCTCCAATTTACCAGGCCAACTCAGGAGCCGGCTCCAGACACCACGGCCAATGGCAAGTGAGAGCTATACTTTACCAGACAAAATTCTGTCTCCCTGGCAACTCGGAGGCGGGGAATTGGCAAACTTGAGCTGTCAGAGACAGACAACAATTTTAGCCAATGACTGCTTGCACCAGTCTATGTGCCTTGACCAATGGGAACCGTGAGTGTAGGGTGGCAAATCAGAGGCCACAGGGAAAGATGAGTCAGGGAGACCACGAAAAGTAAGTTTATTATACCCATAGTTACCAGAGGGGTACACAGCAGGGCACGGAGGGCCACAAGGGAGCACTTATGCATTCCATACTGCCAGATGTCTGTCGTTAATGCACGAAATAGTCGGATAGTAGATTTTTTACTATTGTAAATGTGAAATGTTGGATAACGAGAAAGTTGATAAATGAGGAGTGTATTATTGTAATTGCAGAAAATATTTTTAAAAAATACATACTTTAATTTTGTCATATAAATGGCTGTTACTTGTATTGTGATTTCATCATCTCTTAGGGAAATATCTATATCTGTATAGTAAGGTAAAGAGTCTATATTCACGTCAAGGATTTATATTTAGAGCTACATAAATACAAATTTAAGAATAAGTGAATTGTTTAGTATTGAAAAATATTGGTCAGCTGCCATGAGTGCAGCTGTTGTGAACTCCATGCTAATTTTATGAGTACCTCGGGAACTAAATTACAACATGAATAGAAGAAGACAGGAAGGGAGAGAGAGAGGGAACGAAGGGAAGGAAGAAGGGAGGGAGGAAGGGAGGAAGGAAGGAAACTTGGCACAACTGGGAAAATACACTTCAAGAGGCTAGAATCTCTTGCAGTCATGTTAGCTCAGAGTAGGGAATTGACAAGATAGTCTTTTCTCTTACCCAAGTAGTTTTGGTGCTCATACCCTCTCTAAACTCTGATACAATGTTCATCTTGAATGTTGACAGTGGCACAAACATAGAAATCTTCATGGTGCTTAGACACAGTCACCATTTGTTTAGAGGACACTGAGCATGAGATGTAGAAAAGTCTCTGGGGTCTGAAAGGCGTTAGTCACCAGGGCTCCTGATCAGGTTTACAGGTGGCTCTATGTTACTGCTCAGTGTCAGATCCTAAGGGACAGAGGCACCAGCGTTCTTTCTGTACGTGTGCGTGCACTTATGTGTCCAGGACAAGGGCCCCTCTTACCTGCGTTTAAGGGCTGTGGTACCTAATTTTGTATTTATAATTTTTTTTTTCTTAAAGTGGGCCCTGAAGGTGTTCAGGATTCAGGCTCTACAAAACCTAGATCTACCCCGTAGAGAAGTTCTGCATAAACATCGCAGGTTATTTCTTTGCTACAGCTCCTTTCCAGATCCCACTAAAATGCCTGAGTAGTGATTTTATTTTTTTTTAAGTCATGAACCCTAAAGATACAATATGGAAAAGGTCTAACAACAACAGAATTTAGAAAGCTGGAAAACAGATGTGTGAGTGGTGACTGAATTAGCAGACCAGAGAAGATTAAAACTTAAGGTGTCAGTCAACCTTGGAGTCTGTTTCACATCCAGCATCCATCCCTCAGATAATTCTACTGACTCCACCTAAAAAATCCATGCAGAATCTCATCACTTCTCACCATCTTTACTAATGATATCTACTGTTTGCTGTTAAATTTTTTCCACAGAAAGGTGGATTGAAGTTTTAACCCCCAGAATCTGTGAATGTAACCTTATTTTCAGATAGGGTCTTCACAAATGTAATCAAGTTAAATGAGGTCATATTGGATTAGCCAAGCCAAGCCAGTTGCCATCGAGTCGATTCTGATCTGTAACAACCGTATATATTGGATTACGGTGGTCCTTAAATCTGGTGACTAGTGTCCTTAAGGAGAGAGAGATTTAGAGACAAAGATGACGCATACAAAGAGAAGACAGTATGTGAAAACAGGCAGAGATTAGAGCTATGCTGCCAAGCCAAGGAACACCAAGGATTGCCAGCAACCACCAGAAGCTGCAAAAGGCAAGGAAGGATTCTTTCCTAGAGCCTTCAGAGGGAACGTGGCCCTGCTGACACTGATTTCAGACTTGTAGCCTTCACAATTATAAGGAAATAAATTTCTGTAGATTTAAGCCATCGTGTTTGTGGTGATTTGTTACAGCAGCTCTGGGAAACTAATACACCTATGAGCCTCCCTTGCCTGGACTAAGAAAGTTAACTGACTGTTCTGCTTTTACCCTGGCCCCTCCTTCAGCCTATTCACAACATAGCACCAGTAATCTTCCTAAAATATAAATCACCCATGTCATTTTTGTGCTTAACACCCTGCATTGGCATTCTATTTCCTTCAGAGTAAAAGCCAAAGTCTGCATAATGGCATACAAGGCCTTACATAATCAGAACATACCTCTGCCACCGAACACTGTCAGCTCTCTGACTTCCTCATCACCTCCCACACAACTCTTCCCTTCACTCATTCCACTCCAGCTGCACTGGCCTTCTTGCTGTTCATCAAACACATAAGGTAAGTTCTCACCTCAGCGACTTAGTTTTGGTGGTCTCCTCAGCCAGCAACACCCTTGCCCCGGATATTCCCTTGAGTAACTCTTTCACTTCCATCAAATCTTGCCTGCCCTTCATCTTCCTGACACTTGTTGCTGATGCTGATGCTGATGCTGGTTCCAACTCAAGTTGTTGATGCTGGTTCTGACTCATGGGGACCCCATGTGTATCAGAGTAGAACTATGTTCCATAAACTTTTTAATGGCTTATTTTCTGGAAGTAGATTGCCAGGTGTTTCTTCCTAGGCACTTCTGGGTGGACTTGAACTGCCAACCTTTTGGTTAGCTGCAAGCATGTTAACCATTTGTACCACCCAGGAACTCCCCCAAAACTCTTGTCAGTTCTAATTTCTTCTTTCCTTTTTTTTTTTTTAATGGCATTTATTACCTAAAATGTCAAATGAGTTGTTGTTATTTATTATGACCTTTACTTGTTGACTTTTTTATACTCTGATATGAGCCCCATGAGGAGAGAAATTTTGTTTTGTTCACTGTTATATCCTAAGAACCTAGTCCCCACCTGGCACATGATCATAAATATTTGTTGAATAAATTTGCTGTATTGAATTAAAAAGTTCAAAGATCTCTGTTACAGAAACCTAGATATTCTACAGAACTCCTGAAGAGCAGAAATTCTGAAAATAGGAAGCATATGGGATTGAAATGAAAACAATTGTTTCAAATGATATGTAAATAGCTGTCCGATCCTTGCATTTCCTCCACCCTCAGAATTAGACAATAGGTTTAATCTCTAGAAAGATTAAAGAGACTCTATACTTGGGGAATGATTTCAAGGGTATTACATAAAATTTGCTCATTGAACAGAGAGGCTTCAAATCCTATTTTATTACCCAACATCATGAACGTTGACATCCAAGCTCATGAATCATGGAAGGGAAATTGCAAGGTTACTTTCTGGGGGAACAGATAAGCCTCAGATAAAATATTTACCAATACAAAGAGTTGAGGGTCCTCCCAAAGAAACCACCCAGCCACATCACCCCGTACTAGGTAGTGCTATTGTTATTAGTAGCTATAAGTCCATTTGGACTTATGGTAACCTCATGTGGTACAGAGTAGAACTGCTCCCTAGAGTTTTCTAGGTTGTAATCTTAACAGAAGCAGGGCTTTTCTTTTATGCTTTGCACTATGAGGCTGTTCAATTACACTAGACCTATAATAAGCTTTTATTGCCTCATTCTAAAACATGAAAGGATCACCAAATATTTGAGGAAAGTTGCTAATTTGAAAGACCTTCACCACTAGCAATGGAGTAAAGCAAGTCTATGTAATTGGTTCCATATTTCTTATTAAACAATTTAATATAATTTTATTTAAAACACTATAACAAAAAGAAAATCTTGTGTTACAAGAAATATACCCAGCTAGAAAGGTTAGCTGAAAGGACTAATGGACCGCAACTACCACAGCCTCCACCAGACTGAGTTCAGCACAGCTAGATGGTGCCCGGATGCCTCCACTGACTGCTCTGACAGAGATCACAATAGAAGTTCCCAGACAGAGCTGAAGAAAAATGTAGAACAAAATTCTAGCTCTCAAAAAAAGACCATACTTACTGGCCTGACAGAGACTGGAAAAACCCCAAGAGCATGGCCCCCAGAAACCCTTTTAGCTCAGTAATGAAGTCACTCCTGAGGTTCACCCTTCATTCAAAGATTAGACAGGCCCTTAAAAACAAAATGAGACTAAAGTGGCACAACAGCTCAGGGACAAGGACTAGAAGACAGGATGGAACAGGAAAGCTGGTAATAGGGAACCCAAGGTCGAGAAGGGAGACTGTTGACATGTTTAGGGGTTGGTAATCAATGTCAGTGACAAAACATTATGTGTACTAACTGTTTAATGTTAAGTTAGTTTGTTCTGTAAACCTTCGCCTAAAGTACAATAAAAAAAAAGTGAAAAAATAAATATACCCAGCTGGATATATCTATGTTAAGTCTTAAAACATAACTATGACAATTGTATTCCGGTATTTTGCAGAAACCAGACCAACGAATTGCTTCCCGGGAATTTGAGGTCATAACTGATGTCAGACAAAGCAAAACATCTTTTCCATGTAGATTTGCCAATCAGTGATCTAGCTGACTCATTTTGTTTAAACCTTTTAAATCAAAGTACTTTGCACCACTTTACAAATATTTGTTGAATTCTTATTGGTGAGTGCTGTAAAAATACATAAATAGGGTTATTTTCATTGCTACATTATTCCAGTGAGATATCCAGGACAGAGATTATTTTTTTTTGTTTGGTGACCAGACAGAACTGAGACAAAGAGATTATGTGACTTAGGCAATATTAAACCATCAACTAGAAAATCTCGACTGGCCGGTTGAGAATTTGGCACTGGTGAAGTTGCTGGTCTGATTTTCTACTAAGCAAGCACCAACCTAGGAATTCCCATAGCTTATACATCAAAAGAGACAGATTACTTCTGAGGTTTTCTCAAAGCATTTTGAAGTCCAGTCCCACCTCCACCCACACATTTTATTTTCACCTAGTAAAGGGGGCTTTGGGGGGCAATCAGTTCGATGACTCCAAAAAGCCCATTGGCTAAGCCAGTTACTTTATTTTCCCTCCTTGAAAATGTCATGCACATTTTAAGCACATTGACAAGCAAGTTTGAAATGCTTATCACATTTAGAGATGCTACAAAATGCAGTCTGCAAAGAAAAATGGATCTTTGGATTAAAAGCTGTTATTAGGGCCAATCTTTGTGATATTTTTTCAATCTTTAATATAGGAACAACACTTTCCTCTCCTATTCTCATCTCCCAAGACCTGTCATAACAGTTAAGAATCTCTCAACTGCAGGCAGCAGGAACCCCAATCAAAATGGGCTTAAACAATATAGAAATGAATGCTTTCACTTTACTGGAAATCCAGTGGATTCTGGGGAGGTTAAGTCACATGCTCAAAGACATTATCAAAGACCAAGTTTATTTTTATCTCTCTACTCTTCCATTTCCAGAAGTAGATCCTTCCTCTTATTGGTGGAAGATAGTTGCACAATTCCAGAAGGCACATCTAGACATGACAACACCCAGAAGTAAAAAAAAAAAAAAAAAAAAAAAGACTGTTTCTTCTTATGGGTCTCTAAGAGCAAAGCACATTTCCCAGAAGCACCTCCAGCCAACTTATCTACATACGGTATTGTTCAAAACTGGATCAAATGCTTATTCCTGAACTAATATGGACAAGTATGACTATATGATATTAATAATCTGGAAAGGACTAGATGATATGGATGTTAAGGAAAAAAAGCACACTGTCTTCTTCTTTGTCTTTCTCTTCTTTCTGACTGACCCGTTCCTAGTGTTCTTTGTCCCAAGTTTGGCCCTCCTATAGAGGAGCCCTAGTGGCATAGTGGTTAAAGTGCTTGACTGCTAACCAAAAGGTCCGTGGTTCCAACCTACCTCTGTGGGAGAAAGATGTGGCACTCTGCTTTTGTAAAGATTCACAGCCTTGGAAACTCTATGGAGTAGTTCTACTCTGTCCTTTAGGGTCGCTATGAGTCAGAACCGACTCAACAGCAGTGGATTTGTTGTTTTTGTTTTTGTTTTTTTTTTCTTTTTCTTTTTGGTTGGCCCTCCTATGGAGTGGCTAAAATCAATTTAAGGTATTAGAATGTTATCCTTGTTCCAGGCCACAGTTAGCACCCAATCAAAGGATATGTTAAATTTCATTCCCATTAATGTAAATGCAAAAATAATCACAAATTTGAAATTACTTATTATCACTTCTTGCTTCCTATCAAAATACCCCTTCATCAATAGATAGTTCAAGACAAGTAGAATCAGAAATTTTGAGTTTTAATCTTACCTCTTCCATTTACAATCCCGGTGGCATTGCACAAGTTACTGTGTCTGCCAATGTTAATTTCTTCCTTAATAAATTGTAGATTTTTGAGTACCTATACGCCTATTAAGGATCCCTGGTTGGCTCAGTGGTTAAGCACTTGGCTGCTAATCAAAACGTCAGTTATTTGAGCCTACCAACCACTCTACAGGAGAAACATGTGGCAGTGTGCTTCCATAGAGATTACAGATTTGGAAGCCCTTTGGGCAGTTCTACTCTGTCCTACAGGGTCTCTATGAGTCGGAATCAACTTGATGGCACGGAGTCTGCTTTGTTTTTTTTTTGTTTGTTTGTTTTTTTTTTGGTTTGATAGGCCTATTGAGATTAAGTAAGATGATATAAAACCACTTTAAAACTTTAAAGTCTATCTTGAGAATTTGAGAAAGGTACCATGTTAATGGCATAGCAAACAATTCTTTTGATCCTCACAGTAACCTTATGAGGGAAGTATTACTATTTCTATTTTACAGATAAGATTAAGACTCAGAGGTCAAGTGACTTCCCCAGTAAGTGATCAACCTGGGATCTGAACTAAGCCCAAGTATGTATGACCCCAAAGCTCATGCTTTCAAATGCCATGTTGGATGTGTTGTTAGCTGCCATCAAGTCAGCTCCCAATTCATAGCAGCCCCATGCACAACAGAACAAAACCCTGCCCGGTCCTGCACCATCCCCACGATTAGTTGTGGGTCAGACCGTTCTCCATAGGGTTTTCACTGGTTGTTTATTGGAAGCAGATCTCCGGGCCTTTATTCCTAATTTGTTTTAGTCTGGAAGCTCCGCTAAAACCTGTTCAGCACCATAGCAACACACAAGCCTCCACTGACAGACAGGCAGTGACTACACATAAGGTACATTGGCAGGGAATCAAACCCGGGTCTCCCTCAAGGAAGGTTAGAATTCTATACTGAACAACCATTGCTCTTACAGGATTATTATGTTTTATGAATATTCACCCACATACAGCTCCCTTACTGTACTTCTATTATGGTCTGTAACAGATTAAACAATTCATTGAACATATACTTTGCCTTGAGTATTAGGCTAGATGCTGAGAAGCATCAAAATAATTATATGACATGCTTCCTGTTCTCAGGACATTATAATCTAGCCAGGGAAACTAAAATAATTAAAAATTTAAAGCAATATGCAATAAATGTGAATAGATTGGCACAGGCAATGGGTAGTGCAGAATGTATGTACCACAGGAGAAGGTGGTCAAGATTATGGGTAGCCATCAGGCTTCAAGAAGAAGGTGGACTTTAATGGGTCAGGTAGAATTAACATAGGAAGTGAGGACGGGGAAAGACATTTCAAGCCACTGCCATTTTTAACCAACCCTATTATATATGGAGCCCTGGTGGCATAGTGGTTAAGAGCTACGGCTGCTAACCAAAAGGTTGGCAGTTCAAATCCACCAGCTGCTCCTTGGAAACCCTATGGGGCAGTTCTACTCTGTCCTATAGGGTGGCTATGAGTCCAAATCGACTTGATGGCAGCAGGTTTTGTTTTTATTATAGTACAGGTTCCAAGTATATCATAAAAATAAATATATAAATGAAGATTAAAGGGAACATTTTAGAATTCCTTCTTTTTAATTTTTAGCAGCTTTGTTGAGCTGTAACTTTCTAAAAATAAAAGCATATTAGTGTTCAAATGGTTGAGTTTGACACCTGCATACATTCATAAAACTACCATCACAATTAAGATATTGAATGTTTCCATAATACCTCAGTGTTTCCTTGTGCTCCCTTTGCAATTCATCCTTCTCTACACCTTACCCAGGCCCAACTAATCCACTAATCTGCTTTTTTGCATTTTCTAGAATTTTATATAAATAGAATCATACAGTATATATCTTCCGTGTTTAGATACTGTCATTCAACATAATGATTTTGCGATTTATCCATATTGTTGCATGCATCAGTAATTTGCTCCTTTTTATTGGTGAATAATGTTCCATTGCGTTGTTATACCACCATTTGTTTATGCATTTACCGGTTGCCGGACATTTGGGTTGTTTGCCGGTTGGGGCTATTACATATAAAACTGCTATAAATATTTGTATACAAATTTTTGTATGGACACTTGTTTTCAACTCTTTTGAGTAAATAAATACCTAGGAATGAAATGGCTAGATCATATGATATATATATGTTTAACATTTTAAGAAAACTGTCAAACTGTTGTCCCAAATGGTTTTATCATTTTACATTCCCACCAGCAATATATAAGAAGTTTAGTTTTGCCACATCTTCATCAACATTTGGCAAAGTCAGTCTTTTTTATTTTAGCCATTTTTGAAAGTGTAAATTCATTGCAGCTTTAATTTGCATTACCTAATGAATGGTCCTGTAGAGAATCTTTTTTGTATTTATTTGCTTTTTATACAGCTTCTTTGATAAAGTGTCAGATCAAATTTTTTATGCATTGTTTTTTTGGGGGGTTATTTGTCTTATGATTGAGTCTTAAGAGTATGTTATATAGTCTGGATACAAGCCCTTTTTCTGATATTTGTGTTGTAAATATCTTCTCCCAGTCTTGGCTTGCTTTTCCGTTTTCTTAATGGAGTGTGATGGTGAAGATTGTGTGTCAACTCGGCTGGGCCATGATTCTCAGTATTTATATGTGATCACTCCCATGATAGGATCTGCTGTGAGTAGCCAATAAGTTGAAAGAGAATTTCTTTGGGCATGTGGCCTGCATCTGAATATAAGCAGATGTTCTGGCTTTTTGTTCACTCTGAATTCTGCGGCTGCCTCCTTTTTGTCTGATCTCTGGTTCTTGGAACTGGAGTTATCAGCTTATCTGCTGATCTTGGGATACATCGATCTTCACAGCCAGCCAGCACGAGCTCTGCTTTCAGACCTGCTAATCTTGGGTTCCCCAGCCCCTGCAGCTACGTGAATCAGGAGAAGCCTCTATCCTGATTCACAGACTTGGGACATTCCGGCCTCTACAATCACATGAGCTGTTTCATTAGTATAAATCTCTCTCTATGTATATTTATATGCTTTACTGGTTTTGCTTCTCTAGAGAACTCAGCCTAAGACATGGAGTATATAGAAAAACAAGTTTGTAATATTAACAAAATCTAATTCAGTGATCTCTTTTTCCTTTTGTGTTCTAATTAAGAAATTCATGCCTAATCCAAGGTCACAAAGTCTTTCTCTAATGTTTTCTTCTAGATCGTTTTAGAGTTGTAGGTTTTATTTTTAGGTCTATGATTCATTTCAGGTTAACTCTTTATGTATGATGTGAGGTAAGAATTGATCCTCCTCCCCCTCCCCAGATAGCTAGTTGTCTCAGCACCGTTTGAAAAAATACTTTCCTTTACCCAAAAAATTGCCTAGGCAATTTAATTGATGATCAATGATCAGATATGTGTGGGCTTATTTTTGAAATATCTACTCAACTATGGAGCCCTGGTGGCATAGTGATTAAGAGTTATGGCTGCTAGAAAAGGCATCTGACAAAGTACAACACCCATTCATGATAAAAACTCTCAACAAAATAGGAATAGAAAGGAAATCCCTCCACATAATAAAAAGCATTTATACGAAGCCAACAGCCAACATCACTCTAAATGGAGAGAGTCTGAATGCATTCTCCTTGAGAATGGGTACCAGACAAGGATGCCCTTTATTACCACTCTTATTCAACACTGTGCTGGAGGTCCTAGCCAGAGCAATTAGGCTAGAAAAAGAAATAAAGGGCATCCAAATCAGTAGGGAAGAAGTCAAAGTATCTCTATTTGCAGA
Organism: Dugong dugon; assembly: GCA_030035585.1. Taxonomy (NCBI): domain Eukaryota; kingdom Metazoa; phylum Chordata; class Mammalia; order Sirenia; family Dugongidae; genus Dugong; species Dugong dugon. The sequence continues at coordinate 125,502,528 of CM057461.1, read as the reverse complement.
TGATATGATCTTATACACAGAAAACCCCAAACAATCCACAAGAAAACTACTGGAACTAATAGAAGATTTCAGCAAAGTAACAGGATACAAGATAAACACATAAAAATCAGCTGGATTCCTCTACACTAACAAAGAAAACTTAGAAGAGGAGATCACGAAATCAATACCATTTACAACAGCACCCAAGAAGATAAAATACTTTGGAATGTAAAAGACCTATACAAAGAAAACTACAAGGCATTAATGTAAGAAACCAAAAAAGATGCACATAAATGGAAAAACATACCTTGCTCATGCATAGGAAGACTCAACATTGCAAAAATGTTAATTCTACCCAAAGCAATCTACAGATACAATGCAATCCCAATTCAAATTCCAACAATATTTTTTAATGAGATGGAGAAACAAATCACCAACTTCATATGGAAAGGGAAGAGGCCCTGGATAAGTAAAGTGTTACTGAAGAAGAAGAACAAAGTGGGAGGCCTCATACTACCTATTATATTGCCATGGTAAACAGCCTGGTACAGGTACAACAACAGACACATAGATCAATGGAACAGAACTGAGAATCTAGATGTAAATTCATCCACCTATGAGCAGCTGATATTTGACAAAGGCCCAAAGTTCATTAAATGGGGAAAAGACAGTGTCTTTAACAAATGATGCTAGCATAACTGGGTATCCATCTGCGAAAAAATGAAACAAGACCCATACCTCACCCCATGAACAAAAACTAACTCAAAATGGATCAAAGACCTAAATACAAAATATAAAATAATAAAGATCATTGAAGAAAAAATAGGGACAACTCTAAGAGCCCTAATACATGGCATAAACAGAATACAAACCTTAACTAACAATGCACTAATGCCAGAAGAGAAACTAGATAACTGGGAGCTGCTAAAGATTGAACACTTATGCTCATCAAAAGAGTTCACCAAAAGAGTAAAAAGACCAACTACAGACTGGGAAAAAATTTTGGCTAGAACATATTCGATCAGGATCTAATCTCTAAAATCTACAAGATACTGCAAAACCTCAACAACAAAAAGACAAATAACCCAATTGAAAAATGGGCAAAGAATATGAACAGACACTTCACCAGAGAAGACATTCAGGCAGCTAACAGATACATGAGGAATGCTTACGATCATTAGCCATTAGAGAAATGCAAATCAAAACTACAATGAGATACCATCTCACCCAACAAGGCTAGCACTAACCCAAAAAACACAAAATAATAAGTGTAGAAGAGGTTGTGAAGAGACTGAAACACTGTTGGTGGGAATGTAAAATGGTACAACCACTTTGGAAATCGATTTGGCGCTTCCTTAAAAAGCTAGAAAAAGAAGTACCATAAGATCCAGAAATCCCACTCCTTGCAGTATATTCTAGAGAAATAAGAGCTGTCACACAAACGTATATATACACACCCATGTTCATTGCAGCACTGTTCACAATAGCAAAAAGATGGAAACAGCGTAGGTGCCCATCAACAGATGAATGGATAAACAAATTATGTTATATTATTATTATAATGTACTTCATATAGTTTGAGCTATTGTAAGTAGAATTATTATTTTTATTTCATTTCCCAATGGTTTACTACTAACATATTAAAAGATAAAGTTAACTTCTGCCTCTCTTTTCAGTTTATTTGCCATAGCCCAGTGGTATGAATACGCAACCACAAGTCCACATAGATATACACTCATATAGCCAGTCTATGGCTAAGTTTAATTTTTGACTAAATTGACTGTATTTTTGATAATTTCTAGCTTGTCAACCAAATCTTGTTCTTGTCTCAAATTTATTTACTTTATTTTAAATTATACCAACTAAAAATAGTAAAAACTAACCCACTAAGGGCTGTTTTAAGTGCTATACACATAAAATTTTTTTATTCTTACAAATTTTGTGACTTAGGTACAAGTATGATCCTCGTTTTACAGATGCAGAAATTGAAGACAGGAATTAAGTAGCCAGGTTACCTTCACCCATTTAATAAACTTCAGAAATCATACTCTTAAACAATTTTATATAATGCCTCTTAAAGTTTGTTAAGACCTCTAATCTTGAGTTGAAACTAGGAAAAGCATTTGTGCACTTCTGTGAAATTTTATAAAGCATAAATCCTAATCAGGACAGTATTTCAAGAGTTCATTCTTAAGAGCATGCTCTCCAAGAGGAAAAAATATATTCTAGAAACCTAAGTGTTTGAAAGGATCCTAGGTGGCTAAGACTTGATGGGTGGAAGATTTAAGTCAAATTTTGAAGCCAAGTCTGTTGGAGGAGGGACTGGGGAAAAGGACCTCGTCTTCATTAAAGATGAAGTGGAAAAGACAGGAGGCCAGGATTTTACTCTCACGGCTCTTCCTTACCTCCTCTGGGACAAGCATTGAGATCATTATTAGCTCCATTTTACTGTTAGGAAAATTGAGACAGAGAATAAGCAATTTGCCTACTGTCTCCTAGCTAAACAGTGTTTTAGGAGCAGGGATTCAAACTCAGGACTGTGGGATTACAAAGCCCAGCCTCTTTCTACAGCACATCCCTCCTTCTACCCACTTTCACCAGCAACTCCCAACCCTACCTTTTCCAAGGTTTTTCCTTGAAAGCAAACTGAATGCAGTCAAAGGAAGGATGGGTAGGGAAAGTAAAGATCCACTACAGAAATGCAAAACTGACTGAACAGTGGAGCTTGGGGACATGCCCCAGTGACGTTGGCCTGGATGCAAGGAAAAGAATAATACTATTCCCAGAGTTGAGAAAGAGGAGCCAATATTCCATTTTACCTGGAGGTTTGGAAGTGCTTGGGACTTTTGATTAAAGGAATGGAGGAAATATTGGACTGGATCTCAGTGATATTAAGTTTTCAGAACTTGAAAGGAAAAAGGAAAAGCCTTTAAAAGGTATGAAAAAGAACTCCAGATCTTTTACAAGTGCTTTACCCTAGATTTTCTATCTAGTTCACCAAGTTAAGTAGGGAATGGCAATCCATCAATTCATGGGTGCCCCCCCACGAATCTGATCTCCATCTATTAACTTAAAATGAAAGGTTAGTTTTTCTGAACTGTAGCATTTTGGAAGTATGAACTTTTTAAAGTTAATGATTTGCCTACTCTGAAATTTCCAACATTCTGAAAGAGTTGTGAGAGGAATTTGAGGGTTGTTTTCCCTTCCTATTAATCAACATGGAAAGTCAACTTTCTTTGAGTAAAGCTGCTCCCAAAACCTAAAGGAGATTAAATTTATTCACACCTTGACTTTTAAAAGGGACATTTAATAGAGTTCTTCCTATCTAGTCAGAGAGCATGATGTGATTCTAAGTTAGAATTGAAGGAGCTGTTTGCATTTCTGCTTCATAGTCTTGTTAGTTTTATCTTATTAGGAACAGCTTCTATTAACGAACTAAGAGGCAGATGGACTTTGGCAGCATAGCAAAGCTTTGTTTACAAGATGTTAGGGGAAAAAAATTGAAAGATCATCTGGAATTTGAACTAAGTACTAGACTTCTTCTTCCAAAGTATAAGTCTGTACTTTATCAATTTTGTTGACACCGTTAAGGTACTAACTTATGAAAGCAATGAAAAAATGGGATCACATCCTTACAGATTTTTTGTGACAAGTCTGTTATAGTGGCTTCTTTTTTGGTCCATTTTGCTTCTGTGTTCAAACAATGCAATTAAGAAAATTAGAGTACTATGGAGTTTTCTCATAAACTCATATGAAAAGGAAAACCATTGCCATCAAGTTGATTCTGACCATAGAGACCCTAGATGACCGAGTAGAACTGCTCCATAGGGTTTCCAAGGAGCAGCTGATGGATTCAAACTGCCACCTTCTTGGTTAGCAGCCAAATGCTTAACCACTGTGCCACCAGGGCTCCCATAAACTCATATAGTTTACATTAATTCAACAACAGATGCTACAAAAAAGACAGGGAAACAATTTTTAAATATGTAAGGGGTTCCACCTGCTATTCCACTCCAGAAGTTTATGTAGTTCCTGCTATTCATCAGTCTTCAGGACATTTAAATAACAATTAAATATACATATTTGCCACAGATGTTGTCCAAAAAACACAACCAACTAGTTATTTTATATATTTTCAAAGTCATGTGCATTCTATTCCATAGATAATTAAAGGGATTTTCAAAGTAACTTTTACTAAAACTAATTTTTGCTTAGGTGTTAACTTTTTAAACCTTCAAACCAGAAGCTTTTTAAGACATGTTATCCAAGTCAGAAACATTGAAAAGCAAAATACAAAAAGCTGCCAGTAAAAATGAAAGACAAGCCCACTCTGTTGGGCTGCTGGACTTAACTGTTGGTTTTTTATATCAAAAAGTAAAGAAATTACAGGCCAAAATAAATAAATAAAAGCCCAAAACAATACTTTGCAGCTAACTTTTAGGAGATGAGTATTTAAATGTATAATTGTATACAAGTTTGCAGCGAACATATGAAAATAATTCAGTAATATACATTATTTCAATGTGTTTTCAATTGAATTTCTTTCTGTCACTGGAGAGCAGCACACCCCACTGTCAGTTCACAATATCCAGCATTAATAAAAACAAAAACTATCCAGTTCAGTTTTTTCTTGATACAAGAGCAAAAGTCAGAGTCAAATGAAAGAGAAACAGACACACAGAGAGAGATCAAATAGTAAGAGAACAAAACTTCATCCAAGAAGTCATATTTCTGTGTCAGCTGATCTATTTTTCCTTGACTTGAATGTAGGTTCCTTGGGAATAGGAACTGATTTAGTTTTACTTCTTCTTATATCTTTCATTGTCAAAAACAACATTTCAATATTCATCCTGAAGTACAACGTTGTCAGTGAAAGGTAATACGCATATACCTACAAGGAAGACCAGTTAATACAGCTATTATTCAAATTTATACACTAAGCACTAATGCCAAAGATGAAAAAAATTGAAGATTTTTGCCAACTTCTGCAGTCTGAAATTGATCAAATATGAAATTAAGATGCATTGATAATTACTAGTGACTGAAACACAAAAGCTGGAAAGGAAAAAGAATAATCAGTAATTGGAAAATATGGCATTGGTGACAGAAGTGATGCTGGAGATTGCATGATAGAATTTTATAAGACCAACAACTTGTTTGTTGCAAATACATTTTTTTGACACTATAAATGGCAACTATACACATGGACCTCATGGTATGGAATACACAGGAATCAAATCAACTACATCTGTGGAAAGAGACAATAGAGAATCTCAATATCATCTCAGAACAAGGCCAGGGCTGGTTGCTCATATGTAAGTTCAACTTGAAGCTGAAAAAAAATTAAAACAAATCTGCAAGAACCAAAATACGACTTTGAGTATATCCCACCTGGATTTAGAGACCATCTCAAGAATAATTGCATTGAAAAATTAATGACCAAAGACCAGACCAGTTGTTAGACAACATCAAGGACATCATACATGAAGAAAGCAGAATGTCATTGTGATGCTTAAAGTTGTGTGTGTCAGCTTGGCTAAGTCATGATTCTCAGTGGTATGGCAGTTATGATGTAGTTTGGCAGTTATACAACAATGTAATCACCTCCATGATGAGATCTGATATAATCTAATCACCTCCATAATGAGATATGCTATGAGAAGCCAATCAGTTGAAAGGAAGTTTCCTTGGGGGTATGGCCTGCATCCAATATATATGCATTTTCTGGCAAAGTTCGCTGGCTTTCACTCCTCTAGATCCTGCATCCAGCTGGTCATCATCTGACCTCTGGTTCTTGGGACTTAAGCCAGCAGCCTGCCATCTTACCTGCTGATCTTGGATTTGTCAGCCTCCACAGCCCATGAGCCAGCAGTCTGAACTGCCAATCTTCGGTCTGTCAGCCCCTGAAGCTACATGAATCAGGAGAAGCTTTCAGCCTGATGCCTGACCCACAGATTTTGGACTTTCCAGCCTCTACAACCATGTGAGTCATTTCCTTGATGTACATCTCTCTTTCTCTCAATCACTCACTCTCTCTTCCTCCCTCCCTCTGTGTATTTATATACGCTTCACTAGTTTAGCTTCTCTAGAGAACCTAGCCTAAGACAGTCATTAAAAAGACAGAAGAGGAGTTCCGGCAAAATGGTGCTCTAGGCAGAAGCACCACGCTGTCCCTCCACAGCAAAGATCCAAAAAACTAAGCCGAACAGAGAATACAACAATCCTGAAACCCTAAAACATCAAATGAAGAGATAAAGAACTCAGCCAAGCACCAAATGGAGTGATAAAACTGACAGAGAATGGAGAGCAAGGAGAGATTCATACAGAGGTCCCCTACCAGCTAACACAGTGCGGATCCGCCATCTTGGACTCCTGTCGGAGACCAGCAAATGAGGTACGAGCAAGCAGCCTAACGGAGCGTCCAGCGGGAGACAAAACACCGGTAATTTGCAATATACGCTTTCCCATCCCCCACCCTTCTTCACCCCGACTCAGCCTCCTCTACTTCCCGCGGCCACAATCTCTTCACCAGAAAACACCGGCTGCTTGGATTCCACACACCCTAATGGGCTGGCTCTCTGAGTGCCATTTGTTGGCTGCTGGGGTTGTTTTTCCCACTTCTTTTGATTTCTTCCTTACCTCTCACCAACTCCGCCTCCTTTTGCTCAAATACCTGGCTCCGTGCACCATCTTTGCTTCTTCCTGAGGGGCTGCAGAGCTCTGGTAATTTGTGATATACGCTTTCCCACTCCCTACCCTTCTTCACCCACACTCAGCCCCCTCTACTTCCCACGGACACAGTCTCTTGTCCAAAAAACACCAGCCAGCACTAGCTGGCTCTCTGAGTGCCATCTGTTGGCTGCTAGTGTTGCTTTTTTTTCTGCTTCTTTTGATTTCTTCCTTACCTCTCACCACCTCCCCACTCCTTTTGCTCAAATACCTGGCTCTGTGCACCATCTTTGCTTCTTCCTGAGGGGCTGCGGAGCTCCGTTCAAGTGCGGAGCTGCTTCCCAGTCTGGGCTGCCATGCTGGTGGGATCCTGGGGCTTTTGTTTGCATGTTTGTTTTGAATTGTTTGTTTTCTTTTCCTTTTCTTGAGTTGGGAGCCCTTTCTGGCCAGGCGTTGCTGCATGGCAAGGAGACTATCCCTTGGCTTGCACAGACATGCAGAGGGATCCCTGAGAGCATGTCTTTTTTTGTTGTTTCTTGTTTCTGTTTTTTTGGGGGGCCTTTCTTGGGTTTTTTTTGTTTTTAATTTGCTTTGTTTTCTTTTCCTTATTTTTCCCTTTTTGTCTTTCTTCATTGCTCAGTTTCTCGTCTCTCTATATCTTCCTTCTCTTTCTATTCCCTGAATACCTGGTGTTGTATACCTCTACACCTTCTAGCCAGGCTCTACTGCAACACCTGAGAGCAACTTCGCCAGACCTCATAGCTGCACCAGTGGGATCCCTGGGAACTTTGCAGTTCTTTAACCTTTCTGATTTTTATTTATTCATTCTTTTCTTCTTCTTCCCCTTTCTGTTTTTCTCCATTTCATAGTCTCTCATCTCTCCACTCCAATGGCAAGCTCCCCTAGCATTCTTTTTGTTTGTTTGTATGTTTCTGGCTCCTATTCCTCTCTCCTCTCTCCCATATCCATCTTAGCTCCACACATAACAATCTCCCCTCTGCATCCTGCCAACCTGCACTGTGCGCTTGACATCACACCACTAAGCAGCACAGGCACAGCCCACTGGAACCTGCCCTGCACTGATTACCAACCCGCTCTGGTGGCTGTAGTAAGTGCCACAAAAAACCTGTCCCAATAACTCCTCTTCGGCATGACCTGCCCTGCCGTACCATATCTGAGTGACTGACCCTGCCAATTGGAGAAGGAGGTGAAAAGTATTGTGCCCACAGACGAGCAAACAACAAAGAACACACAGTCCACCTGCTCAGACATAGTCAAATTTTTTTTTAAAAAAAGGATGAAACACACAAATCTACAATCAATAAAAGAGAAAAATAACTAGTGAACGCCCCCGAAGACAGCCAACAATATCGAAACATCTACAAAAACCGGACAAGACAGTTCCAGTAGGCTTCCAAAATAAAACACCAGATGACTCTCCAGTGGAATAAAATGCACTAGAACTACCTGATAGGGAATACAAATCTCTAATACTCAGAATTCTCCAAGAGCTGAGGCAAAAAGCTGACAAACCTGAGGAAATAATACAAAAATTCATGGAAACTACAGACAAAAAATTGGAAGAATTCAGGAAGATGATGTAGGAACAAAATGCCAAAATAAATTCACAACTAGAAATTATACAAAGACAAGAATTAGAAATCCAAAAGATAAACAACAAGATTTCAGAAATGGACGGTGTCACAGAAGGGCTGAGAAGCAGATTTGAAATGGTGGAAGACAGGATCAGTGGAATTGAAGACAAACACTTGGATACAACTCTGTTTGAGAAAAACTCAGAAAAAAGAACAAAGAAAAATGAAGAGACCGTGAGAGTTACGTGGGACACAATCAAAAGCAAAAATTTTCAAGTGATTGGATTTCCAGAAAAGGTGGAGAAAACAGAAAAAACAGAGAGGATCATTGAAGAACTGCTGACAGAAAACTTCCCCAATATCATGAAAGATGAAAAGCTGGCTATCCAAGAAGCTCAATGAACCCCATATAGGAAAGACCCCCAAAAGAAAATCACGAAGGCATATCACAATCACACTCACCAAAACCAAAGACAAACAAAGAATCCTGAGAGCAGCTCGTGAAAAACAAGAAGTCACATACAGAGGAGAAACAATAAGACTAAGCCCAGATTATTCGGCAGAAACCATGCAGGCAAGAAGGCAAAGGGATGACATCTATAAAATCTTGAAAGAAAAAAATTGCCAGGCAAGAATAATATATCCTGCAAAACTCTGGTTCAAATTTGATGGTGAAATTAGGTCATTTCCAGATAAACAGAAATTAAGGGAATATGTAAAAACCAAACCAAACTTACAGGAATTATTAAAGGGAGTTCTTCAATCTGAGGACAAACAGCTTCAGCTCACAGGCAGAACCTAGGATGCAGGATCATACCAGCCAGATACCAATCTAGGAAAATAACTCTTGAGGACTATCCAAACCAAAAGAAATACAACAGGAAATCAGAGCAGTGAATCAGTAAATGAAAACAACATCAAAACAATTAACAAAGGAATAAATGGCATAGGAATAGAACCTTCTAATGGAGAGGAAGGCAAGGCGATACCAAGTAATGGTAGACTGCTTCAAACTTAGAAAGATAAGGGTAAAATTCATGGTAACCACAAAGAAAGTTAACAAACCAACTCATAAAAATAAAGATGAAAAACATAGACTCTCAGCAAGAACAAAACCTACAAAAACAAAAGAAATGAACACAAAATCCACAAACAAAAGTAACTTAGCACAAGAGAGTAAGAAGAACAAAGAAAACGTCAGCACCACAAAAAAAAGCACTACAAAATGACAGCAACAAACTCACATCTATCAATAATTACACTGAATGTAAATGGACTAAATGTACCCATAAAGAGACAGAGAGTGGCAGAGTGGATAAGAAAACAGGATCCATCAATATGCTGTCCACAAGAGACACACCTCAGAAACAAAGATGTGAATTTATTAAAAATCAAAGGTTGGAAAAAAATATATCAAGCTAACAACTACCAAAAAAGAGCAGGAGTGGCAATTCTAATCGCAGATAAAATAGACTTTAAAACAAAATCTACCATAAAAGACGAGGAAGGACACTATATAATGATTAAGAGGACGATTCATCATGAAGACATAACCATAATAAACAACTACGCACCCAATGACAGGGCTCCAAAATACATCAAAAAAACTCTAACAACACTGAAAAGAGAAATTGACAGTTCCACAATAATAGTAGGAGACTTCAACACACCACTCTCAGTAAAGGACAGAACAACTAAGAAGAAACTCAGCAAAGATACAGAAGACCTAAAGGGCACAATCAGCCAACTGGACCTCATAGAAATATATAGAACAATCCATCCAACCGCTGCAAAGTACACATTCTTTTCCAACGCACCTGGAATGTTCTCCAGAATAGACCACATCTTAGGCCACAGAGTAATCCTCAACAAGGTCCAAAACGTTGAGATAATTCAAAGTACCTTCTCTGACCACAATGCCATCAAGGTAGAAATTAACAATAGAAAGAGCAAGGAAAAAAAATCAACTACATAAAAACTGAATAATACCCTGCTTACATATTAGTGGGTAATAGAAGAATTCAGAGATAGAATCAAACAATTCCTAGAATCAAATGAGAAAGAAAACACATCATACCAAAACCTTTGGGACACAGCAAAGGCAGTCCTCAGAGGACAATTTATAGCAATAGATGCACATATCAGAAAAGAAGAAAGGGACAAAATCTAAACATTAACTACAGAACTCAAACAAATAGAAAGAGAACAGCAAAAAAAGCCCACAACCACCAGAAGAAAGGAAATAGTAAAGATCAGAGCAGAAATCAATGAAATAGAGAACAGAAAAACAATAGAAAGAATCAACAAAACCAAAAGCTGGTTCTTCGAAAGAATCAAGAAAATCGACAAACCACTGGCCAGACTGACAAAAGAAAAACAGGAGAGGACACAAATAACCCAAATAAGAAATGAAATGGGGGACATTGCAACAGACCCAACTGAAATAAAAAGGATTATAACAGAATATTATGAAAAACTATACTCCAACAAATTTGAAAACCTAGAGGAAATGGATAAATTTCTAGAACCACACAGCCTACCCAAACTACAACAAAGTGAAGTTGAAAATCTGAACACACCCATAACAAGAGAAGAGGTTGAAAAGGTAATAAAAAAACCTCCCAACCAAATAAAGCCCTGACCCAGATGGCTTCACTGGAGAATTCTACAAAACATTTACAGAAGAGCTTGTACAAGTACTACTCAAGCTATTTCAGAGCATAGAAGAGGAAGCAACACTTCCAAATTCATTCTATGAAGCCAGCATAATGCTGATACCAAAACCAGGCAAAAACGTCACAAAAAAAGAAAATTACAGACCAACATCTCTCATGACTATAGATGCAAAAATTCTGAACAAAATTCTAGCCAGTAGAATTCAGCATCATATCAAAAAAATAATACACCACAACCAAGCAGGATTCATACCAGGTATGCAAGGATGGTTCAACATTAGAAAATCAATCAACATAATCCACCACATAAATAAAAGGAAAGAAAAGAATCACATGATCATCTCAATTGACGCAGAAAAGGCATTTGACAAAGTCCAACACCCATTCCTGGTAAAAGCTCTCAATAAAATAGGTATAGAAGGGAAATTTCTCAACATAATAAAGGGCATCTATACAAAACCAACGGCCAACATCATTCTTAATGGAGAGAGGCTGAAAAGATTCCCCTTGAAAACAGGAACAAGACAAGGATGCCCTTTATCACCACTCCTATTTAACATTGTGCTGGAAGTTCTAGCTAGAGCAATAAGGCAAGAAAAAGAAATAAAGGGCATCCAAATTGGTGATGAAGAAGTTAAACTGTCCCTGTTTGCAGATGATATGATTCTATACATAGAAAACCCTAAAGACTCCATGAGAAGTCTACTGGAATTAACAGAAAGCTTCAGCAGAGTAGCAGGATACAAGATAAACATTCAAAAATCAGTTGGATTCCCATACACTAATAAGGAGAGAGATGAAAAGGAAATCAGGAAAACAATACCATTTTCAATAGCCCCTAAAAAGATAAAATACTTAGGAATAAATCTGACCAGGGATGTAAAAGACCTATACAAACAAAACTACAAAACACTTCTGCATGAAACCCGAAAGGATCTACATAAACGGCAAAACATACCATGCTCATGGATAGGCAGACTCAACATTGTGAAAATGGCAACTCTACACAAAGCAATTTACAAATACAATGCAATCCCGATCCAAACACCAGCAAGATCCTTCAAAGAGATGGAAAAACTAATCATTAACTTTATATGGAAAAGGAAGAAGCCCCGAATAAGTAAAGCACTACTGAAGAAGAAGAATAAAGTTGGAGGACTCACACTACCTGACTTCAGAACGTACTATACAGCTACAGTAGTCAAAACAGCCTGGTACTGGTACAACGACAGATACATTGACCAATGGAACAGAATTGAGAACCCAGATGTAAATCCATCCACCTACGGTCACCTGATCTTCGACACGGGCCCAAAGTCCTTCAAATGGGGAAAAGACAGTCTTTTTAACAAATGGTGTTGGCAAAACTGGATATCCATCTGCAAAAAAATGACACAGGACCCATACCTCACACCGTATACAAAAACTACTTCAAAATGGATCAAAGACCTGAATATAAAGCCTAAAACTATAAAGTTCATAGAAGAAAAAATAGGACCAACACCTCAGGCCTTAATACATGGCATTAACAGGATACAAACCATAACCATCAACACACAAAACCCAAAAGATAAGCTAGATAACTGGGATCTTCTAAAAATCAAATACCTATGCTCTTCAAAAGACTTCACCAAAAGAGTAAAAAGAGAACCTACAGACTGGGAAAAAAATTTTGGACAGTACAGGTCAGACAAAGGTCTAATCTCCATAATCTACAAGAAAATCCAACACCTCTACAACAAAAAGACAAACAATCTGATTAAAAAATGGGCAAAGGAAATGAACAGACACTTCACCAAAGAAGACATTCAAATGGCCAATAGACACATGAGGAAATGCTCTTGATCACTAGCCATTAGAGAAATGCAAATTAAAACCACAATGAGATACCATCTCACACCGCCATTACTGGCACGAATCAAAAATACTGGAAATAACAAACGTTGGAGGGGCTGCGGGGAGATGGGAACTCTTATGCACTGCTGGTGGGAATGCAAAATGATACAACCATTTTCGAAAATGATATGATGCTTCCTCAGAAAGCTGGAAATAGATTTACCATTCAATCCAGCAATCCCACTCCTAGGAATATATGCTAGAGAAATAAGAGTCGTCACTCGAATAGACATATGCACACCTATGTTCATGGCAGCATTGTTCACAATAGCAAAACGATGGAAGCAACCTAATTGCCCATCAACAGATGAATGGATAAAGAAACTGTGGTACATACACACAATGGAGTACTATGCAACGAGAAAGAACAACAATGCATCTGTGAAGCATCTCATAACATGGATGAAACTGGAGGACATTATGCTGAGTGAAATAAGTCAATCAGAAAAGGACAAATATGGTATGAGACCTCTATTTTAAAAACCCATGATAAAGTTCACACACAAAATGTAACAATCTTTGTTGTTTACCAGGGATGGGAGGGGTGGGGGGGAGAATACTAAATAGGCAATAGATAAGTGGTATCTTGCGTGAAGGGTGAGACAGTACACAATACAGGACAAATTAGCACAACTTGTACAAGAAAAGGTCATGGAAGCCCCATAGACACACCCAAAGTCCCTGAGGGACTGAGTTACTGGGCGGAGGGCTGTGGGGACCATGGTCTGGGGGAACATCCAGCTCAACTGGCATGACACTGCTTATAAAGACAATGCTCTACATTCTACCTTGGTGAGTAGTGTCTGGGGTTAAAAGCCTGTGAGCGGCCATCTAAGATATTCCAATGGTCTCATCCCTTCGGGAGCAAGGGTGAATGAAGAGAACAGGATACAAGGAAAAGATTAGTCCAAAGGACTAATTGTCCACAGCTACCAAGGCCCCCGCTGGACTGAGTCCAGTACAGCTGGATGGTACCCGGCTATCACCACTGACTGATCTGTCCAGGATCACAACAGAGGGTTCTGGAGAGAGCTGGAGAAGGATGTAGAACAAAATTCTAACTCACAAAAAAAAAAAGACCATATTTACTGGCCTAAAGGAGACTGGAGAAACCCCATCAGTATGGCCCCCAGACACCCTTGTAGCTCAGTGGTGAAGTCATCTCCGAGGTTCACCGTTCAGCCTGGGAATGGACAGCCCCGTAAAACCAAATGAGACTAACGAGGTACAGGAGTCCAGTGACAAGGGCCCGAAGGCAGAAGGGGACAAGGAAGCTGGAGATAGGGAACCCAAGGCTGAGTAAGGATATTGTTGATGTGTTGTGAGATTGTTAACCATTGTCGTAGGGCAACATTTGTAGTAACTGTTGAGTGAGAAACTATTTTGTTCTGTAAGCCTTCATCTTAAGTGAGAATAGCAGCACAATTGGAAGAGGGTAGTCAGTGTCACTGAACTGTGCATGTAGAAATTTTTGAAATGGTGTATCTTTGACTATGTGTATTTTCACCAAAAATAAATGTTTGAGAAGTTAGAGGGTTGACATGTTGTGGGGTTGTTAATCAATGTCATAAAACAACGTGTGTACTACTGTTTCATGAGAAACTATTTGTTCTGTAAGCCTTCACTGAAGTACAATAAATTTAATTAATTATTTAATTTTAAAAAAAGGAGAGAAAGAAAAGACCAAAATGGATGTCAGAAGAGACTCTGAAACTTGCTCTTGAACATAGAGTAGCTAAAGCAAATGGAAGGAATGATCAAGTAAAAGAACAGAATGGAAGATTTCAAAGGGCAGCTCAGGAAGACAAAGTTAAGTACTATAATGAAATGTGCTAAGACCTGGAGTTAGAAAACCAAAAGGGACCAACACACTCGGTATTTCTCAAATGAACTGAAGAAAGAATTGAAGAAAACATCCAAGCCTTGAGTTGCAAGATTGAAGGATTCTATGGAGAAAGTATTGAGAGACACAGAAATCATCAAAAGAAAATGGAAGGCATACACAGAGTCACTGTAGCAAAAAGAATGGTCGATGTTCAACCGTTTCAGGAGTTGACAAATGTCTTAGTCATCTAGTGCTGCTATAACAGAAATACCACAAGTGGATGGTTTCAACAAACAGGAATTTATTCTCTCACAGTTTAGTAGGCTAGAAGTCCAAATTCAGGGTGACATCTCCAGAGGAAGTCTTTCTCTCTCTGCCGGCTGTGGAGGAAGGTCCTTGTCATCAATCTTCCCCCGGCATAGGAGTTTTTCAGGCTCAGGGACCCCAGGTCCAAAGGACGTGCTCTGCTGCTCCTAGTGCTGCTTTCTTGCTGGTATTAGGTCCCCAACTCTCTGCTCACTTCCCTTTCCTTTTATCTCTTGTAAGATAAAAGGTGATGCAGGTCACACCCCAGGGAAACTCCCTTTACATTGGATCAGGGATGTGACCAGAGTAAAGGTGTTACATCCCACCCTAATCTTCTTTAACATACTCTAATCTTGCCTCATTAACCACAGTCAGAGATTAGGATTTACAACATGTAGAAAAATTTTATCAATCACAAAATGGAGGACAACCACACAATACTAGGAATCATGACCTAACCAAGTTAACAAGTATTTTTGGGGGGACAAAATTCAATCCATGATCAAGAACTGATGGCATTGAAGGAAGAAGTCCAAGATGCACTGAAGGCATTGATGAAAAACACGGCTCCAGGAATTGACAGAATACAAATTGAGATGTTTCAACAAACAGATGCAATGCTGGAAACACTCCCTCATCTATGCCAAGAAATTTGGAAGACAGCTACCTGGCCAACCAACTAGAAGAGATCCATATTTGTGCCCATTCCAAAAAAAAAAAATCCAACAGAATGCAGAGATTATCGAACAATATCTTTAATATCACGCACAAGTAAAATTTTGCTGAAGATCATTCAAAATTTGTTGCAGCAGTACAATGACAGGGAACTGCCAGAATTCAAGATGAATTCAGAAGAGGACGTGGAATGAGGGATATCATTGTTGATCTCGGATGGATGTTGGCTGAAATCAGAGAATATCAGAAAACATGTTTACCTGCATTTTATTGACTATGCAAAGACATTCAACTGTGTGGATCATAACAAATTATGGATAACATTGCAAAGAATAGGAATTCCAGAACACTTAATTGTGCTCATAAAGAACCTGTACATAGACCAAGAGGCAGTTGTTTGAACAAAACAAGAGGATACTGAGTGGCTTAAAATCAGAAAAGGTGTGTGTCAGAGTTGTATACTTTCACCACACTAAATCAATCTGTATGATGAGCAAATAATCCAAGAAGCTGGATTATATGCAGAACACCACATGAAGATTGGAGGAAGACTCATTAACAACCTGCAATATGCAGATGACACAACCTTACTTGCTGAAAGCAAAGAAGATTTGAAGCACTTACTGATGAAAATCAAACACCACACTCTTCAGTATGAATTTCACCTTATCATAAAGAAAACAAAAATCTTCACAGCTGGACCAATAAGCAACATCATGATAAACGGAGAAAAGATTTGAAGTTGTCAAGGATTTCATTTTACTTGGATCCACGATCAACACCCATGGAAGCAGCAGTCAAGAAATTACATGACATATTGCATGTGACTTTGAGGACTAAGGTGACCCTGACCCAAGGCAGGATATTTTCAATCACCTCATATGCCTGCAAAAGCTGGACAATGAATAAGGAAGCCCAAATAAGAATTGATGCCTTTGAATTATGGTGTTGGCGAATAGTATTGAATATATCATGGACTGCCAGAAGAATGAACAAATCTGTCTTGGAAGAAGTACAGCCAGAATGATCCTTAGAAGTGAAGATGGTCAGACTTCGTCTCATGTACTTTGGACATGTTATTACCAGGGACCAGTCCCAAGAGAAGGACATGGTGCTTTGTAAAGTAAAGAATCAGTGAGAAAGTGGAAGACCCTCAACGAAACGGATTGACACAGTGTCTCTAACAACCGGTTCAAACATAGCAACAATTGTGAGGATGGTGCAGGACTAGGCAGTGTTTCATTCCGTTGTACACAGGGTAGCTATGAATTGTAACCAACTCAACAGCACTTAACAACAACAAAACAACAACTTCTTATATTCCCCATTATACCAAGGAACAAGGCTTCGTTGTTATACATGCCTACGTGGAAAGTGAGAATATTTTTTTTGTTTCTTTTTTTTACCAAATTATCCCTCATGGAAGCAAGCCACCTTATATTTGAGTGCTTATCAAGTTTGTCATATTGGGGAATTTTCTAAATTTATTTTGAAAAACAGAATATTTTTCACATAGCTTTCAACTTAACTGAAAATTAAAATCATTCAACAAACTTCTAAAAAATACTGAGGTGTAATGCCTTTTCCCAGAAATTCTGATTTAATTTGTTCTGGATTGGGACTGAGCATTAGAAAACATTAAAACAGCCCAGATGATATTAATGTGCAGCCAGGTGGAAAACTCCTGCAGGATCTCAATATTAATTTTGGGTAATTATAGAGGTCACTATATATTGTCCCCCAAATCTAAAACTACTTTTATTTGTGGTTGACTCAACACAAGATACCATCATCAATCAGCAAAATTATAAAACCATACAAGAAGTACATCAATATGCAATTTAACTTAGATAATAAAACTAATATTATCAAGCTTAAAAATATGCAATTTGTCAGTTTATAAAATACAAAGCAAAAAAAAATTTTAGGCTCCACAAAGAGGATTGTATTACACAATTAGCAGGAGCAATAATGCATACATACATATATATATATGTACATAGATACATATATGAAATTTAACATAGATTTAGTAATAATTCCTGTGAGGTATGACTTTATAATTACTAGTGTTGGATGTCATTATAAACAGCCTTTTTAAAAAATTTTAATGATTTGAAAATACACAGTAAGTTGTAGAGAGCATGACTATAATAACTACATAAGACAACAATAATAACAACATTAAACAATATTCATTAGGCACCTAAGATAGACCAAGAACATATAAAAACAGAATTATACTGAAGTTATACAAGTTGGTACTTGAGGCCTTGGTATAAAATTTCCCGTAAAATATTGAAACAAGGATATAAAAAGTGGTTAATATCAATGACAGAAAGCACAGCTTATACGTCTTTGTAACCCTCTTATACATTCCAATATAGCCCTAAGAACTTACATATTTATATACAGGCAGCCCCCGGGCTACGAACGAGATCTGTTCCTAACTGTGTCTTTGTAAGTCAAATTTGGAGGTAATTCAGAACAGGTGCATATGGTTTTTATTTAGTCTCAATTTAGCACTAGAAAATACTCAAAGCCTTTTCAATGAGTTAAAAGCTGCACATGCAGCAAGTGAAGGTAATTGTGATGAAGAATTTGTTGTGAGTAGGGATTGGTTCAGTAGTTTCTAAGTGAAGCAAATTTATATAACATTAAAGCAAATTAAGTCAGGGGACTGCCTGTATATGAGATAAGACATTGCATTACTCAGAGGTATTATAAAATTACTTAATATAATTTTTCATGGCAATTACTTGACCAAGACTCAAAGTTATTAAGTATTTTAATGTTCCATTTTCTGAACATTTACTTCAAACTAATGTTTTATGCTGTTGTTGTTAGTTCCTGTCCAGTCGATTCTGACTCTTGGTGACCCCATGTGTGCAGAGTAGAACTGCTCCGAAGGGTTTTCAAGGTTCTGGCCTTTAAGAAGCACATGGCCATGCCTGTTTTCTGAGGCAGTTCTGGGGGTGTTTGAAACACCAACCTTTCGATTAGTAGTTGAGTACTTAACTGTTTGCAACACCCAGGGACTCCTATGTTTTATGGTAGTAGTTATTTTTTGTTTGTTGTGACTTTCAGTGATTTGTAAGAAAGAGTTCCAGAAAGTTCAAAACAGTAGGCATTTAATTTGTCAATTGTATGTTGAATGAATGAATGAATTGAGAGTATAGGAGCTGCTTCTTTCTATTTTTCATACATCAATATTAAGATTGTTTGCAACATTCTATTATCTCAGTGACAAGTGAGTATCGGAGCAATCTGAAAATAAATTCACTAATGTGGTAAGTAAGAGCTCAGAGCAAACCCACTCCAGTCTGTTTACACCTTGTTGTATTTCATTTGCCCTATGAGGGATTAAAAGTAGCCTAATAATACTAGCAAACACTTACGTGTCATTTCTACGTGCCAGGCACTCTTCCAAGCACGTTACATATATTAACTCGTTTAAGAAGCCCATAAACAATGAGGCTTCAGCTTACATTATATCGATCATCATTATTAATAAATTCAAAAGAAAATGTTTTTAGGCATAGCTTATTAGATCCAATTGGCTTCCAGGAAATGTACATCAGAAAACTAAGTCACTAATTGCATTTTAAATATTCAGAAGTGGTTTGTCGAACAGAAGTAGTTCCAAAGATGTTATTCATAAGGATGCTAACCCTTTTGATGAATTCAAGAATGACTCTGCATTCTAATCTTTGATCTCTCGCTTTTTCTCTTTCTTATTATTTTTTTTTTTTTACCACTCCCTCCAATGATTAATCTTCAATAATGAGGACCAAGTTGACTTCTCACACCTGTTACTTTGGCCATACCACTCACTTTCTATTATCTCAATGGCATTTTGGATCAGAATCAACCATGAACCAACCAGTCAGTTCAGAGCCTTTCAAAAGATTACCCTGGTCACCTCAATACACTTTGCCATTTCCCATCCTCTTTCCTATACTCCAGTCCTCTCAAGCTCACTTATTTCTTCCAGTCACTCAACTCAGTTTTCCTAGCTTTCCTCCAAACTGCCCCTTATGGCTAGTTTCCTAACTACTTCCCATTCTAGCTTTAATAAGAAGGCTGAAGAAGGCCTTCCTTAATAGAAAAGCTATAAAAGTTTTCCTTAGCCTCTTCCTTAGTAGAGAAGCTCAACATACAACTAGTTGTGCTAATGTATCCTTGTACTTGCCCACCTCTTTACTTGAAGGGGACCTTGAACCAGCTCTCTTTAGAAATGCCTATATTAAAAACATTCCACAGCATACTACAAGGGAGCATGAACAGTAGTAAGATGGACAAAGGAAAAAAAAAAAACCTGGATCAATGAATGGAGAGACCTG
Organism: Dugong dugon; assembly: GCA_030035585.1. NCBI lineage: Eukaryota > Metazoa > Chordata > Mammalia > Sirenia > Dugongidae > Dugong > Dugong dugon. The sequence goes on along the minus strand of CM057461.1, from coordinate 125,482,565 downwards.
GGGGTCGAGTTTTCTTGACCATGAAAATTCAAAATTTTGACTTCACCATATTGCTTTTCTTATCTGTAAAATTAGATAAAAACTGAGGTATTATTAATGGAAGTATGGTATAAGGTAAAAGTCTGGACTCGGGAATCAGGCAGAGCTGGGTTCTTACTCAGCTCTCCTAGTTACTGCCAGTATAATCTCAGGGAAATTCCTTGATGTGGCCACTCCTTTCTGTTACAGAATTAAACCCCTGACTATAGTCCTGGGCACTAAACCTAGACTGAACCGTATGATAACATCTTCCAAGCCATGACAATGCATCGTTGATGAGCATGAAGCCCAACCAGGCCAGTGGGCAACAGTGTAGATGGGCAGTTGTTAAGGCATGAGATCTTTTGTCCCATTGCCTTAATGGGAAAGCCAGCACAACCACCTCCTCACTATTGGAACTTCGGCGAGTGTCTTGGCCTCTCTAAGCCTATTGTCCCCCCTGTTAAAAAATAATAGGGATAATAACAACTATTTCTTAGAAGTTTTGTAAAGAATAAGTGAGATGTTGAGTGTAATGTTCTTAGCAAAGTGCTTGAAATTAATTATTCTTAGCTTATATTATCATTCTGTATCCTTCCTAGGATTGTCAAGTTAGTAGTGGCCGGGAAAAGCCTTTTCTTTTCTCTCAGGTTATGAGAATATTAGGATGTGACTCCAGCCATGCCAGCAGCCAATGCGCCACCACCCAGAGAAAGCAGGAACAGAAGATCCAAGGAGAGCGTTCTGGTTCTGCGAGATACTCCATTATCAGTCCCTGAGATCCTCTTGCTTCGTAGCTGTGAGCTCTTCTGGTATCTGCCAATCACTCTCCTTTCCTGTTTAAGCGAATGCCAGTTGAATTTCTGTGATCTCTCCCTGGTGGTATAGTAGTTAAGTGCTACAGCTGCTAATCAAACAGCTGGCAGTTCGAATCTACCAAGCGGTCCTTGGAAATCCTATGGGGCAGTTCTACTCTGCTACTCTGTCCTATAGGGTCACTGTGAGTCGGAATCAACTCGACAGCATTGGGTTTCATTTTTTTTTTTTGGATCCATAACTTAATCTCGCTCAGTTTGTTTCCTCATCTATAAAATCTGGTCAGTAATAGTGGCTACCTCACAGGGTTATTATGAACATAACATATAAAGTTCTTAGCAGAATACCTGGCATATAGTAAGCAATCTGTAAATAATAATTTTAGTCCTAGTTAAGGTTATTAAGAAAAACACATGTGAATATATGCAAAAATATTTTGGGAAAATAAAGCCTAAGAAATTATATAAATGCAAGACTGTCTTACAATGACAAAAGTAATTTTTGATGACCTCATAAGAAAATTGACTTTAGGAATATCCATTGCGCCCTGACAACACTTCTATAGGTTCTGCCCTGTACTGATTTAGTTTGTGTTACATATGTTCTTTAGAGCACTAGTAGTGCACATGGTTAATGTGCTCACTTGCTAACCAAAAGATTGGAGATTTGAGTCTACCCAGAGGCACCTTGGAAGAAAGGCCTGGTGATCCCCTTCCAAAAAATTAGCCATTGAAAACCCTGAGAAGCACAATTATACTCTGACTCACACAGGCTCATCATGGGTTGGAATTCACTTGATGGCAACTGGTTTATATATGTTCTTTACCTGTATATGTTAAGAAGTTGAAAAAATAGGTTTATACATATTCATATAATCAGTTCATGACATTGGCTCTTGTGCTTGTAATGCCAAAGCCAAGTAGGAGCTGGAATTCTGAATACACCTCTTTCTGGCTGGGTGAGTTCTGGTAGTTTACTTTACAACTCTGAGCCTCAGTTTTCCATCTAGGTCAGCATATTTATTCTCACTTTTCCTGTGGCCATGAGTAGGAAATACAGAAATGAGATATAATTCCCAGGAACATTACCGTATTGATATCCAGCCCCACCCCAAGCTTTCCCTAGAAAGTGTCCAGGGAATATAGATTAGGAACATTGAGACTGATGTTTCCATGGGGGAATGAAGGATCAATGAGTAGAGAAAAAGCTGCGCTGAATTAAAACTACCCCATGTTTTAGTTGAAATGGAATGAAAGGTGACAAAAATAAACTTTTTTCTTATTAAATCCATACTTTTTCAACATATCCTTGATGTTATTGAAATGGTTACCTTCTAAGTGTACAACTCAGTGATTGTCAAAGTAAGAAATTATTTTAAGACTGGAAAGTCGCTAACATTTTATGAAAAAAACTCTGTCTGGCCAAGAGCTAATGCCATCACCTACGTTCTGAATTTCAAAAGGTTAGTGTGAACATGAGTTCCAAAAAAAAAATTTTTTTTTCCCCTCAGGTAATTTAATACATTAGCCTGTCCTTTGCTATTATCTTTTTCTTTTGAATTTAAAAATATTTTTAGCTGATTTGAATTAAGTTTAATGTCAACAAGGGAGGTTAAAGTCAGGTCACTCTTATTATTTTAAAGAGTTAGAATTATAAACCCTATTTGACTTTATAAATAAAATAGTAGTTATGAATAATCAGAAAACCTGAAAATAAAACTTTATATTAGCCTATATTCCCAGAAAAGTACTCCTTTTACACAGAGTAATGATGGATATTATTTGAAATACTAGAAATTTGTTATTTTGTTTTGCTGTGAAAATAGGGTGAAAAAGCTGAAAGTTTACAGCAAACTTCTTGGTGATATTAATAAATCTCATACTTTTTTTTATTCCTATCTCACACATTAGTGCTATATTTTTTATTAAACAATGTATTTGCTTTGATTTTCCCTTCTGTTCTGCTATGTGTATGAATGTTTTTAAATAGTTTTAATTTATTTTTTCTTCCCATGGATACCTTAGTTTAAAATACAAAGTAAGAATATTACCTTCAAAATGTTTATTTAATTTTGTATGGGGTTGGTGTAAGCAGAAAGTGTTAAACTAGCTTACTATGACTTTCAATTTGCAATTATAGTACTGAAAGCAATAATACATATTCTCAACTTGACAAAAAAAGCAAAGTATTAAAAAAGACATCTTGATAAAGATAAAGATAAAATGATAGCCACAAAGAACAAAAGTTAGAATAAATAACATAATAAAGGTTGAGAGGACCTCTAGAAATATAATTAAATGTGGCCAGATAATACATCATATAATATCAAGACATCCTCTCCAATCCCTGCTCATTCTACCTGTCTTCTAAATCATGTGTCTAAATGATCTCAGTTGTTCACATTTCAGTGTCTTTTGGGAGACATGAAAAAGACAGGAATATTTTGCAAAAATAAAAACTTAGAAAATCGTATCTTTGCAGCTCCTCAGCATTATATATAGGCAGGAAAAAACTGCTAATTTAAACGTTTCATGGTAGTTAAAAACCAAATCAACACACACTCAACTTTCTGTACTCTAGAATCACAGAAATCCCAAAGGTAAAAACTAACAGGAACTGAAAAATCTCAAGTAAACTTAAGGAAAGAAAAATAGTTGTTATTTAAAAGGGGTAGAATTCTAATAAAGGGAAGGCTTTCTGATCCTGCCGAGTATATTAATGGATTTGGTTATGTAACAGTCAGCCTGAGACCATCCACTGTTATTGTTGTGTGCCATTGAGTCCATTCCAGCTCACAGCCATCCTGTAGGACAGAGTAGAACTGCCCCATAATCTACTCAACGGCAGTCCGTGGGTAGGAATCTTTATGGGAGCAGATTGCCAGGTCTTTCCTCCAGCAAAGCAGCTGGTGGGTTCCATCTACCAACCTCTTGGCTAGCAGCCTAGCAGTTAACCACTGCACCACCAGAAATCCTGGAATGTCCACTGTTGTTATTGTTGTTGTTAGGTGCCACCGAGTCAGTTCCCACTCACAGCAACCCTATGTACAACACAACAAAACACTGCCCAGTTCTGTGCCATCCTCTCAATCACTGCTATGTTTAAGCCCATCATTCAAGCCACTGTATCAGTCCATCTCCTTGAGGGTCTTCCTCTTTTTCGCTGACCCTTTTCTTTACCAAGCATGATGTCCTTCTCCAGGGACAGACCCCTCCTGTTAACGTGTCCAAAGTACATGAGATGAAATCTCACCATCCTTGCTTCTGAGGATCATTCTGGCAGTACGTCTTTCAAGACAGATTTATTATTTCTTCTGGCAGTCCACGGTATGTTCAATATTCTTCACCAACACCAGAATTCAAAGGCATCAATTCTTCTTCGGACTTCCTTATTCATTGTCCAGCTTTCACATGCATATGAGGTGATTGAAAATATCATGGCTTGGGTCAGGTGCACCTTAGTCCTTAAAGTCACATATTTGCTTTTTAACACTTTTAAAGAGGACTGTTGCAGCAGATTTGCCCAATGGAATATGTCATGTGATTTCTTGACTGCTGCTTCCATGGCTGTTGATTGTGGATCCAAATAAGATGAAGTTCTTGGCAACTTCAATATTTTCTCCATTTATTCTAATGTTGCTTATTGGTCCAGTTGTGAAGATTTTTGTTTTTTTCTTTTATGTTGCGGTATAATCCATAATGAAGGTTGTAATCTTTGATCTTCATCAGTAAGTGCCTCTTCTTCATTTTCAGCAAGCAAGATTGTGTCATCTGCATATCATGGTTGTTAGTGAGTCTTCCTCCAATCCTGATGCCATGTTCTTCTTCATATAGTCTGGCTTCTTGGATTATTTGCTCAGCATACAGATTGAACAAGTACAGTGAAAGGATACAACCCTGATGCACACCTTTCCTGACTTTAAACAGCAAATCCTCTTGTTCTGTTCAAATAACTGCCTCTTGGTCTATGTGAGGCTCTTCATGAGCACAATTAAGCATTCTGGAATTCCCATTCTTTGCAATGTTATCTATAATTTGTTATGATCCACACAGTTGAATACCTTTGAATAGTCAATAAACATAGGTAAATATCTTTCTGGTGTTCTCTGCTTTCAGCTAAGATCCATCTGAAATCAGCAATGATATCCCTGGTTCCAAGTCCTCTTCTGAATCTGGCTTGAATTTCTGGCAGTTCCCTGTTGATGTACTGCTGCAGATGTTTCTGAGTTATCTTTAGCAAAAAAAAAAAAAAATCCACTATAGATGTTTGATTTACCGTGCATAGTGAGATGAATTTGGTGTTAAGGGGGAAGCAGATAAGGAAGAAATATGAAAGCGAAATCAGAGGGAGACCAACCATCTAGTGTCCACAAGTAGCAATCAGGGTTAAGTAGCATAGGAAAAATCCCAGTCACAGATGGCCTGAAGAGTACAAAAGGCAAATATTCAAAGTAATTTTTTGCTTTCTGTGATATAAACACTTCCCTTCCCCAACAACAACAAAAGGCACATGAATACCCTGGGGTGGTGAATTTATGGAAATAAAATAAAAGGCCTGGGTTGGCAAAGTGAGAAGCCAAGTTCTTGAGATGGTGAGAAAACCTATAAACTGAATGTGGTCATGGAAAACCTTGGGCCCTCACCACATAGAATCCTCCATAGAGTTGCCTTGTGACACGGCAGTTGGCCACATAAGTGAGCTAGGAAGCAAATTCCTCCCTGGTCATGCCTTCAGATGAGACCACACATCAGCCGACAGATTACAATCTTATTTGAGAGCTTAAGCCAGAAGCACCCAATTAAGCTATGCACAGATTCCTGACCCACAGAAACTGCAAAATAAAATTTTTTTTACTGCTTTAATGTGCTAAGTTTTGGGGTGATTTATTATGCAGCAATAGATAACTAATAAACTGACAGATAGTAAAATATTTGCACCAAGTTTATACTGTGCAGAATTCCTCCAATAATATCTTGTTAGTTTCTTCTACATATTCAAAGTGCCAAATCCTACATAAAAAATTATTTTATATCACTGGTCTTAAAACTACCTCTTTCAAGTTACCAGGATGATAATTCACATAACTGAATTAACTTCTTTAAAAAAATTTAGTTGCCACCTTCCAAAATTATTTCAAGCAGTTAGAAGTGTGAGTCTAGGACAAAGAAGGAAGAGCAGAAGTAGCAAGTTAAATTATTATATAGTCCTTCATATGTGCCAGGTAATTGTTCTACGTGCATTACATATTAATATATTTAATCTTCACAACTATAAGAGTCCTCTTCAAAGACTGCAGCCCTTAGTATGGATTACAACTCACCATAAAGAAAACAAAAATCCTCATAACTGGACCAGTAAGCAATGTCATGATAAACAGAGAAAAGACTGAAGTTGTCAAGGATTTAATTTTACTTGGATCCACCCATGGAAGCAGCAGTCAAGAAATCAAAAGATACATTGCATTAGGCAATTCTGCTGCAAAAGACCTCTTTAAAGTGTTGAAAAGCGACGATGTCGCCTTGAAGACTAAGGTGTGCCTGACCCAAGCCATGAGAAATCTGGACAATGTGTAAGGAAGATCGAAGAAGAATTGACGCCTTTGAATTGTGGTGATGGCAAAGAATACTAAATACACCGTGGACTGCCAAAAGAATGAACAAATCTGTCTTGGAAGAAGTACAACCAGAATGATCCTTAGAAGCAAGGATGGCAAGATTTCAACTCACGTACTTTGGACATACTATCAGGAGGGATCAGTCCCTGGAGAAGGATATCATGTTCGGTAAAGTAGAGGACCAGAGAAAGAGAGGAAGACCCCTCAACAAGACGGATTGACACAGTGCCTGCAACAATGGGCTCAAGCATAACAACAATTGTGAGGATGGCGCAGGACCAGGCAATGTTTCGGTCTGTTGTACACAGGGTCGCTATGAGTTGGAACCTACTCCACGGCACCTAACAACAACAACAACCAAAATAGTAGGTTGTACTATAATCCTCACTTACAGATGAGAATACTGTGGCACAAGGAAGTCAAGTAATATACCAAAGTTAACAAAATTAGTGATAGAGCTAGGATCAGAGCTCAGTTGTGCTAGCTTGATGTTCTTAATCACTGCTTTACACCATTTTGAATCCTTTTCTTTTTTTCCTTTTACCAATTGTTTGTATTCCTTCCTAGCATGAAGATGAGATGGGTATGGACTTCTTTCTTAGTGAAGTTATTACTTATAATGAGGCAGGGTGTGGTATTAACACCCCAGCATTTCCTGCCTCTTCTGCCTTTATATCTTCTTAGAAAAGGAGACGTAAGGAGATAGAGAAAATCAGCCCCACCCATTGCAGTAACAGAGTGGTCATTTAGAGGGTTAGTTGTCCTACTGAGACATCAGTGAGAATTCTTCATTCAATGCCCAAATGAGAGGTTATATTTTCTCCAGGAAGAGCCCTGGTGGTGCAGTGGTTGAAGCGATCAACTGTTAACCTAAAGGTCAGCGGTTCAAAACCACCCGTGGCTCTGCTGGAGAAAGATGTGGCAGTTGGCTCCCCTGGAGATTTACAGCCTTGGGGCAAATCTTACTCTACGGAATCGCTATGAGTCAGAATTGACTCCCCGGCAGTAGCTGGACCCCTGCTTAATCTTTTCTCCTTAATTATTATATATAGTAATATTTTATAGTTTATGCTACTACTTACCTACTTACTAAAAATAGATTTTTAATTAGATTCTTTCTTATGGGATATTGCTATCCTTGGTTTTTGTGTGATGATCACCTATTCCACTTGTTTGACAAATGCATGAAAAATTATCTTCTGTTATTGTTTAAAAGTAGAATCATGCACATTTCAGATGGGGGGAATAGGGAGACTCATGATATTTTGCTAATTAGTACAGACAAGTATATGGATACAAAAAAAAAAAAAAAAAACCTGCAGTAACAGTATTTATCACTCTAGCCAAAGAACACAATACTTCAAGGGCTCACAGTTAGTAAGAAACCTGACTTGTTGACAGCTGGAAATATTTGTGAATGTCATTCCTATATTCTTTCTCCTGCTTAGATAGTGTTGCTTTTTTTTTAACACTTAAACATCAACAAGTTTGATTCAGTGTAAATAGGTTACCTCCACATCAGTCAGTGACAGTTAAATCTCAAAATGTTAGAAGAGACAAAAGTTAGAAAGTTTTTCATAGTCTTTGTCAAAAGCTCATTCATTCATTATTCATTGCTAATAACTCATAACCAATAGCTCACGAATGTTGGAGAGATTAGTAAGATGTCTCGTAATTACTTCTACCCCAGTGATAAATGATTTACTAATAATGTGGGGCTACCATACAGTGCAGCTGTTGGACTTCATGATGTAAGCTTGTCTTATAAATGAAGCCAGTGTATAATGAGGTTCTGCTGATCTGTCAGTAATGAAATCCTATTAAAAAAGGTAAAATGATGAACATGTCTCAGGCTGAACTTTGATGTTTAACAAACCACATTTTATGGAGATGCCACTAATAGAGTACTATTAGCTATACAATTCCACCACTCTTCTGTCAGTTTGTCTTGTTATGGTGGCTTGCCTCCTGCTGTGATGCTGGAAGATATGTCAACAGTATTTTAAGTAGAAGTCGGATTACCCATGGTGGACAGTTTTCAGCAGAGCTTTCAGACTAAGACAAACTAGGAAGAAATGCCTGGCTATCTACTTCCGAAAATTAGCCAATAAAAGCCTTACGGATCACAACAGAACATTATCCATCTCATTTGCTTTGGACATGTGATTAGGACAGATTAATCATTAGCGGAGGACATTATGTCTGGTAAAATAGAGGTCCAAGTAGGGCATGGGAGACCCTCGCTGAGAAGGGTTGGCACAGTAGCCGCAAGGATGGAATCAACATTGCTAGTGATTGTGAGGATGACACAGGACTGGTCAATGTTTCGTTTAGTTGTACATAAGGTCGCCATGAATCGCAGTCGACTGGATAGCAGCTAACAACAACCTGTACAGTTATCAACATGGTCACCCAAAATGGCAATAGCACTGTAATGTTTGAATTTACATTCAATTTACATTGTGTATGTAAGAGAAATATGAATCAGAATTGGAATAATATATCTAGCATGAATAGAGGAGCTGGAAGTAGAATCAAAGTCTACTGTGAACTGCAGTACTTTTTCAGCTCTCAGAGGATATTCTTTTCTGTGCCACAGAACTAGGAGTGTAAATAGAAGAAAAAGCATAGATTGTACATAGATCTGAGAAAGGGATAGGAAAGAAGAGCCAAGATACTGATGTTGGTCAAAGCCATTAAGCCTTTACAGAAGCCTCAGAAGGACAGCATGCTCACAAAATTCTCTATGCCAAATCTGTCTTTCTTCATCTCACCATATTTACTTTTCTCCACCTGTTGACTTCATATGCTCCAATGGTTTATCAAAGGATTCTGCAAGTTAAGTTGTTGTCTTAAAGGTTTATTAATGTTTTCCAACTTAGTTTTTTTTTTTCCTGATGTGTCTGACAGAAGCATTTTTAGCAAATGGTATAATATTCAACATATAATGTCTATGCAAGCATAATTTTTGTTTTCTGGTTGGCAGGAAGAATGAATAGCCACAGGCAGGTAGAGCTATATTATAAGCAAACTGATACACCAAAGTAAAGAGTTGATTATCAGAAACACAAATAAAAATAAATCTTTCTGTATTTTATCAATCATAAGAATAAAACTTGTTGCATTCCTACATTTCTTGACAGAGATTGTCAAGACAGCTCAGTGGACAATCTAGGTTTGGTTTACTCTGGAATATCTAATTATGCTCCGTAATCCAGGAAAGGAAGTTGCTCACGTGAGGAGTCCACATACACTACATGGCATTTTCAATACATGTTTCTAACCAAGATTGCCAAATACTTACATATACCTAATCTTACCAAGAAATGGAAACCCCACATTGTGATCACATTCTTGCCATTTCGTTTATTTTCTCTTTCTTTCTAGAGTTGACTGCAGAGTGATTTCCTCAGAATATCCTTGATGGGCATATTTTGTACAGCATAAATGTCAAAGAGTCTCTCCAAAAAATTTTGAATTGTTTTTCGATCTGCCCTCACCTCACAATTCCTCTACTCCATCAGTATCTTTATCAAAGCAAGAGTAGGTAGAATTACTATTTTGCCTCATAGAATCACAGACTGATACATGTTAAATCTGCTGCTTCCTGTTTTCTATCTCGGAATATTTCCAGATGGTGAGAAGCACTCAGACCAAGAAAACACGGAAGGGAATTGTATCCTGGCATATTTGATTAACATATGATTTCTTTGATTATATAGCAAGATATAAAACACATGTAAATTATATATGTTATCATTTGACTTTAACATTAAAATGTTTTAATAGACACTGTGCTTTTTTTATTGGCTACCAATATTTATTCTCTCCTTCCTCTCTCGTAAAATAATTTTATTTTTTATCTAGGGAGGCAATCTGATGTAAACAGTATTTTTAAGGTCTTTCTTTAAAAATTTCCATCCTTACTCCTTGTTATGGATTGAATTGTGTCTCCCAAAAATGTGTATTAATTTGGCTAGGCCATGATTCCTAGTATTGTGTGATTGTCCACCATTTTGTTGTCTGATGTTATTTGCCTATATGTTGTAAATCCTGCCTCTATGATGTCAACGAGATTGGATTAGAGGCAGTTATGTTAACAAGGCAGGACTCAATCTACAAGATTAGGTTGTGTCTTAAATCAATCTCTTTTGAGATATAAAAGAGAAAAGCGAGCAGAGAGACAGGTGGACTTCATACCACAAAGAAAGAAGAGCCAGGAGAATAACACTTCCTTTGGACCTGGGGTCCCTGCGCTGAGAAGCTCCTAGTCCAGGGGAAGATTGATGACAAGGACCTTCTTCCAGAGCTGACAAAGAGACAAAACCTTCGCCTGAAGTTGGCACCTTGAATTTGGACTTCCAGCCTGCTAGACTGTGAGAGAATAAACTTCTGTTTGCTGAAGCCATCCACTTATGGTATTTCTGTATAGCAGCCCTAGATGGCAAAGACACTCCTGTTTCCTGTCTGAAAAGCAGATGTGATAGCAGCACTTCCAGAAGCCATTTTAAATTTAATGAGGTTGGAAGGCACATGAAAAAGATGATGGATCGGGATAATGAAGCAGCCTGGGTTCCTGAAGACACCCCAGTCAGTATGCTAGCCCTGGATTGTTGTTTTCTAGACTTCTTCTATGTGGTAGAGAAATAAATTGTTATCCTTTTTAAGTAATCTTTGCTAGCAGCCAAGTGAAATTCCTAACAGAATTTGTGTTTATCAGTATCCTTTCCAAGAGATATAAAGAACTGTGGTTGCCATCTTGGAAACATAATCAATCTAAAAGGACAAGTCAACATATTGAAGATGACAAAGTTAAGAAATAGATCCTAGGTTGCTAGAGTTGAGTTGACTAATGAACTAACCCTGGAGCTGCCCTGCATTTGGACATTTTGCTATGTGAAACAATAAATGTTCTTATTGATTAGGCTACTTTAAGTTTTCTGTTACCTTAAGCTGAAACATCCTAGAAAATGCTAGGATAACTTTCATGCCTCTATCATTGTGCTTGAATAAACTGAATACATGGAAAAACAGTCAGAGGTGGGGAATGGCAATGAGTGATTCTAGTAAAGACAAGGGGTCTTACAAGAAACTAGGGAAGACACTAGGAGTCTTTGTGAAACGGACTCTGGGGAATTCAGAGGGTGGCTGATTATAACTTCTTAAGTTGGCCTATGATTAGTCCTATCATAAATCTCTGATTCTGCAGTGAATAAATGGATGTTAATGGGTTATACACATCCATTCCTTTAATAAGGTGTTATTTTAATTTTTTTTCACCGCTAAAAGATATGATTGATTTCATTGTCCTCAAAGTCATATCAGAGTTGATAAATAGCTAACATTTTGTTACTATTAAAAAATGAAAAATTAAGACATTAACTGATTTTCCTCAATATGTTCCAGGGAATGGATAGGTAAATCCAGAACTAAAATAAATTAATTTTTAAAGACTCTGGATCCATGATTCTGTTTAATACTAGAAATATGATGTCCCTGGACACATATAATCTTCATAAAGGGAAAAATAAATATCTCTTCTACTCCAAAAAAGCTATTATGGTTTCCTAGAGTTACAATACAATTAGCAGCTAATGATATAATACAATAAAATAAAAGATAAGACAGGAGGTGACATGACGTGATGCAAAGTAACATAATACATCATAACATAATAGAATATAATGTAACACAAATGAGTGTACATATGTATACATACATATATATGTATGCATATATCTGCAGACATGTATAAATATACCTGAAAAACATAAATGTATCTTAAATTACTTTTAGTTTTAAATAAACATGTTATTAGAGATTTTCTTTATGTATATCTGAAATTAAATTTCTTTAAAAATATTCATACTTAACACAGTTCCTATCTGAAGTTCATTCAAATTAATGAGTTTACTTATATGACATACAGATGGACAAATTAAATAATTTTGGGTTAAAAATAACCAATTGAAAGATGAGAGGAGCCCATCTTGGGAGTCAGTCATCTGGACTGTTCATCTAAAGGTAATTCCATTTCATTTGATTGTTTCCCTTTGTATATGATGGGTAGTCACAATCTTTCATTTCCTATAAGAGTCCTCTCTTGAACCATTCTCCTGTCTCCTCTTTTCCTCCCTCTTCTTCTTTTCTCGTCTTCCTCCTTTCCTGGAATTGTGTTGCTATCTCCTTCAGATCTCACAGCAATAAAACCAAAGCCAAAGTGTTCTTTAGTCATATCAGACTTCAAGAGGGCCAATGATATGAATGGCATGCTCATTCCTCCATCATTTGTTAATAAGTATTGTGTGCAAATGTTCAAATTTGCCAGGTCAGAGTTCCAAATGCTGTTTGGAAACATCATCTAATGTGCATTGTATGCAGTAGAATCACACTTCAGTTTCAGCACAGGCTTTACATTTTGGTTCCTGCTCATAATCTAAATAAACATAGTATGTCTCAACTTTGATTTATATGAGGCATGCTCTCTCCAAAGGATTTAAAAATTAAAATGCCTCCATGGCAGAATGGGCATGTTGATTCATTTAAGATGCTTTAAAATATAAGGAATAATCATCTTTCATTTCTGTGCAAAACAGTTCTTGAATAACAGAGAAGATCATTTTGAACTATATTTAACAAGTAGCTTGTTTCAGCTTCCATATTAGCTTGATTTACCATCTGCAGAATTACCAATAACATGATGCATTTATTACCCGTAAAAGCTATTAGCAGGTCATTTTGTTCAGTTCATCATGTGTGTCTTGAGACACAATCTGGCGTCTAACAGATTTTCATACATTGATGTTGCAGAGAATCAGACTGTTCTTTAATTGATTGTTTCTTGCTAGACCCCTTTTGATTAAAACAGGTTATGCTATTTGCTTTTAGTTCCACACTTCTCCACTTCAAAGTCTGGCCAGGGAAAGCAGAAATTATTCTCATTTCTCTGGATTCTTTTAATTCAAAGTGAAGGTATATATTTAAAAGTCTGCCATAATCAAGACTTTAAAAAATGGTTTCAGTTTTTGCAATTTATAACTCCCTCAACAAGAATGCAATCCTCACCATGCCTTTAAAAACGGATTCCTCTTTTCCTGCCAAGTCATCAAATTTTGAACCTCAGAACCTCAAGAGAGTGCAGATCACAGGACCAAAGAGAACTGGAAGGGCTCCCTCAAAGCACTCTTCCCCCTCACAATTTGCACAGACCCCGAAAAGCGAAGCTGAATGGCAGTGTTAGTGTTGTACCCTTCTCCAGAGGGAAAAGAAAAAAGGGTCTTTTGCTAACTGGTGTCAGAAGGCCTAACTCATATTATTCATGTAAGCACAGGGATTGGGCAACTCCTGAGATACCCCTCTCTGCATTAAAAAAAAAAAAAAAAAAAAAGATATGTGAACTCAGGGGGGATAGAGTCTGTATTTCTGTCTCAGACCTTCTACCCACATCCCCCACGAAGATAACACAATCAAAATGAAAATGGCTACAATCAGATCAAGTACACATTAATAGGAATGAGTAGCAGCTTGCAGGCTCAAAACAAGAGCCTAATTCAGCATTCAAAAGGTTTTTGTTTGCCTAATGCCAGAAACAAACATAAAACTTTCTATCATGTGACATCCATGACACTAGGAGAGAGCAATCACCCTTGCCTTAGGCTTCTGTCTGCCACACACAAAAGCCATCAATAGCTCCTTTGTATTCTACCTCAGCTTTCTGTCTTCATTGATTAATCAACCAATTATTCCCAATTGTCATCTGCTCCTTCCAGGTGAACTTCCGAGTTCCCATTTACAAACACCTATATTCCCAGGATGCACTAGTTCACATAAACTAGTTCACCACTAGTTCGACAACACCCTTAGCAGTTCAAAAATTTTTATTTGGAAACAGAAATAATTTCAATTCTTACTTGAAATTTTTCTGGTGCTTTACTTGTCACTTTGACAACATTTTGCAAAATACTTGCTATTTCAAATTATTTGGGGCAACCAGAAATACAAAGGTATACCACACTTATTTTGTCATTTTAGCATCAATTAACTCCTAAAAACTTACATTAGATTTATACAGCATGCAGCTGCCTGGGGACTCTAAAGGATTTTTAAATGATTTAAACTGTAAAGCCACTATTCAGAGCCAGTGATGCATTGAGAGAAATTATGTAAGTTATGTCTTTAGAAATTACTTTTACCCTGAAATTTATTTAAAATCGAGTTGTGCCGATCATTTAAAATATTGCACTAAATTTAATAGAAAATCTCTAGGTGAATGTTTAGTGTAAATTGAAAAGCTTAAATGGCTGAAAAATAGCTTTGAAACATTATGTGGACACATGAGGCAGTTATCATGTTTAAATGATGGAAGTTTAATGGTCTTCTCGTACATTAACCCTCACTCTGATGGTAAGAAATGCCTTTATCTTACTCTGGAAGTGTATAAAAATAAACATCTAGATTTAGTAAATCTGATGAGTTAGTTAGTCTCCTCACGGTAATATTTTTGAAATTCAAGGGGGTGAAATTTTATAGTCCAGAGTCCATTAGCTGCAATGGAACCTTCAAATACATAATAAGTAGTACGCACTCAGGACAATTTACTGAGATATAGTCCTTTCTCCTCCCATGATATGCCCCAATCTACATGACTATGAAATTAAAAAATACCAACAACACTATTTTATTTGATAGAATACTTTTAGGAACTTACACTAACAAATACTATTTGTTAGTAAACTCCTGAGGAATATAAGGATAAATAGTACTCCTGAATATACAGTATACCTATGTCGACTCGGCAATAGAAATGGATAAAAATGTACTGTTGTTTGGCTTAGGATGGCAAATGAGTCATATTTTTCAATGATTCTGTTATGGGGAAGTTATGTTACAGGCACATTTGCTTTTAGCAAGAGTTGTATGAAATACTTTGTATTTAATACGAACATGGGCAGCTAACTCCATGGGTTTAAAGGAAAATATATATATTTTTTAAAAAACTGGTAAGCTTCTCTAGAAGAAAATATGAACTTTTGCCAGAATCCCTTTGAGAGAGAGAGGGGAAAGAATGAAAGCAACATTCTTTGAAGTACTCTTCAGTGTTATCAGTCTAATCCGGACTGCAAAATTATAAAATCTGTAGATTTCATTCACTACCTCTGTACCGTCACTCATGTTGATAAAAAGGATTGGCTAAATACATTAAAATAGCAGTTGTATCCTGAATTTTTCCCTCTGACATGTAAAGTAATAGATTTTTTATTATTATTAAGAACACATTACACAGAATTTCTATGCAGGTCCATACAGAAAAATGAAAGATAATACACTATAATTTTATTTCATTCAATGGCTTCCTTAATAGAGAAAAGTGAGATCAAATAAGTTCCCCTAAATCCTAACTAATTTTACCTTGTATAGGCCTCTAACTCCAGCTTTGGTGGTAAGCTCAAGTATAAATGGGTTCTAGGGATTTTAACATTATGGGATAAAGTAGATACTATTAGTCCCGTTTATACATGAAGAAACTGAGGCTTGAGGATACAGTTATTTCTTTTTTTTTTTTTTTTCTCTCATCTAAAAAAAGAAAAAAGATAAAATTTCTCCCTTCTTACCACAAGTATACTAGTTTGCTTTGTTCTGATAGTGGGAATGAAAGTCTTTTCCATTTTACACACCCAGATGATTGGGTCATGGATAGGTGAAACTTAGCATAGCTTCATATTTCTGTTCTTTGGAAGTGTTCCTTTAAGAGAAAACTGATGCAGATATTCTTCCTTCTCTTAGCCACCTGTTAACACTACTCTTCCTTTGAATCTCTCTTCTATGCCATGAAAGCATGCCTTGGGGATACAAAACTCTGCATGCCAACCACTGTGGTAGCATCTAGAGGTGAATCAGCCCAACTAGGATCTCACTGGCCCTAGACTGGTGCTGTGAACAGAACTCTGAGCAGGGAATAAGGGGACATGGGGACTGGTTTCCACAGCAAGTTTCTGAGTAAACGTAAGTCTGGGGATCCGTTTAATAATAATCCGGTTATTTATTGAGTGCTTGAATACATGGCAGACACTCTTCTAGAAACTTGGATTTCTCATCTTATTTAATTCTCACTATAATCCTATAATACAAATTACTAACTCCATCTTATATGATGGAATGAGGCCCGGAGAAGTTAAGGAGGTGGGAGCTGAGGTTTTAGTTGGGATCCAGAGTCTTGCCTTTGACTGTGATGCCCATCCCACATCCCTCATCTGCATAATGAAGGAGTTAGATGTACTCTTGAGGTCCCCTTCTAGCTCTTACATTCTGTGACCCTCTTTCCACTCTGAATTAAGCTTTCACCTGTTCTTTTAATCATATTACTTCGTATTCACTTTAATCCTGTCTCTAGATAATTGACCCTCATTGGATCTAAACATTAGGTAGCTCTTTCTATCTTGTTTTCTCTCCCTGCCTGTCTCTCTCTGTGTGGAGATATACATATATATATAATGTATATAAGTATATTTATGTGTGTGTATATATATATATATCTTCATTTCTATTTCTCTGCCTCTCTCCTGCATCCTCATTTTTCTCTTTTATCTTCTACAAAAGCAAGATAAAAAAGAAATATATCAGTAAAAATACAAAATTTATTTTCCACCTCATTTCTGCAGTCATTATTTTCTTCTGCTTTCTAGAATCTTTAGGTCTCTTTTACACACACACAAACACACATACACACACACACACAATCTTTGATTCCAAATCGATTCAGCAGCATCTATGTTGTCAACAAGTTGCAGCTGATTATAAAGTATAATGATTTTATGTAACATGATGCCTGCTTGACAAATGGTCTTAAAAAGGTACCTAATATTTCAACAGGGAATTAAAGTCAGGTTCAGGAATTCTTACTTTTTCTTTTCTTTCCCTGACCTTTGTATCACCTCATACTATACAAGGCGCAAGAATGTCTATATTCCTGATTTTTTTTTAAGCTTCATGTTACTTGCATTTAATTTAGCAATCTGTTCTTCATTGGAAACTAGTTGAGTTTACAAAAGCAATTACACCAGTTTCCTGTGACTTTGAAGGATATATATATAGTTGTGTTAATTAAGTAGAAGAGGGGAATGTGGATTGCTGGTGATTTTCCAGTGGAAAAAACAATTGTCATCATCTGTGCAGCATTAATTGCTAGATAGGGAAGGAGATTAATATTTTTAACATTTTAAGTGGTTTTGCATAAATGTTAGCAATAAGCAAGCCATTTCATGTCTTATTGGTTTGCATTTTTAATAATATTGGTATGTTAGCCTTCCCATAAAGGGAAGATTGCAACAAAACTGAAATAGTGTTTCAACCTTGCTAGTTTATGGGCAAACTGACCCCATGTACCCGCTTTGGGGAACACTCAAAGATAGTGGTACTGTTGAAGGCATAAAAAGATGAGGAGGTACTTTATTTTTAATTTTTCTTACATTTGTGAATTTAGTGTCATGAGAGGCTAACAGTGGAAGCCAAGAACTCCAAGGAATAGACTCCATGAGCACTTCCTACATTTTTTTCTTTTATTATGTTAGGTTTGGCCTGCTTTTAAGAGCTGATCATTAAGTTGTTAAAACTGCACCAAAGTATAAACTGGTATATTCACTTGTACAAAAATAAAACTCAACCAGAGTCTTTACTATTATTTCAACTGGAAAAAGAATCAGAAAACATAGTGATCTTTATTCATTTGTTCAACAACAATAATGAGATCCTGGGGGGTACCAGGTCCTTGTTCTAGAACCAGGAATACATTATTGAGTGTGACAAGACAAGGTTGCTTCACCTACAGAGATTACATTCCATGGGGATATGGGTGGTTGTGGCAGGACAGGCCATAAACAAAGAAGCACAATATTTTCAGATAACGCTATGAAGAGAAAAAACAGGATGATACTGTTGTTGTTGTTAGGTGTGATCACGTTGGTCCAGACTCACGGCGACCTCATGGACAACAGAATGAAATGCTGCTGGGACCTGCACCATCCCCATGATAGGTTGTAGATTGGACTGCTGTACTCCTTAGGGTTTTCAATGACTGTTTTTCAAAAGCACACTGCCAGGCCTTTCTTCCTAGTCAGTCTGGAAACTCTGCTGAAACCTGTTTAGCATCATAGCAACACGCAGTCCACCACTGATGGACTGGTGGTAGCTGCGCATAAGGTACACTGGCGAGGAATCCAGCACAACCTTCTGTAGAGGGTCCTTTAAAAGATGAGGCCTCTGTGAAAAGTAGACTTTTAGGCTGAGCCTGAATGATGAGAAGGAACAAGCTATTGAAAATGGGGAAGGGCTTTCCACATACTAGAAACAGCAGATGCCAGGGCCTGCAGTAGCATTGGGTTTGGCACACATGGGGAACAGAAAGACCAGCCTAGCTAGAGCTGACTGAGCAGGGAGCAAGGTGCAGGGTAGGATGAGGCTGGGAAGGTGCAAGACTCATCAAGGTCTTGCAGGCCATGGAGAAGACACTGGATCATATTTTAAGCGTAATGAGAAGCCACTGGAAAATATAAGCAAGGGAAGGGAATAATCTGATATTTATCCATAAAATGAAATCTGGCTGTGCAGAGAACAGACAGAAGGAGGGCATGGTAGAAAGAGTAGGCAAAGGATTTGGTAAAATCTTATTCATCACTTCAAGCCCAGTTCAAACAGAAGCAAAGATACGTGTTCCTTTCCTCTGTTCCCAGATTACTTTATTTAAAATAGCACTTTGAACGTGGGTTGGGTGAACACAGTTTTGTTTCCCCTGTTAAGGCCTGGGCTGGAGAAAGACCAGACAATGGCTTGATGCCATTGTTTCTAGGAAAGTCCCCAGATCAGTCAGCACTTCCTGAACTGAAATGAACCTAAATGAAGACAATAACACACTTCAGTTTGAATGTATTGAATATAGCAGGCCCTTAGTACTAAGGCAATATGGCAATATGGAACTAACTGATGGTTTAAAATAAAGAGAAATCTCCCCAGATGGAGATACAATCTCCCAGTATCATTGAAAGCAATCCTGTTGTTATCTTATGCCAAATGAAATGTTGGGCATGCTAGAGAAAATCCAAAATTATCTAATTTGTTTTCCCAGAAAGTATGCAAAATAAACTGTTCTTGATCTATACATAGATGATATGAGTAACTGTTTCTTGAACTATTATTGTTATTTAGTTTAACATATCAATAAATATCAAGGCTCATCAATTATTGACTTTCGTAACGCAAAAGTTCCAATTTTTTTTCCTCATAACGAGGAAATTCTGTTCATCAAATCTAGAGAAGCCATGATGTGCAAAGCTGAGTTTGAGCATCATGGTGTTTTAGGGACCTTCGTCAGTGAATATACCCTATTCCCTTCTACTTTCTGGGCCTGAATTTATTAATTTCTTTTGTAAGCTATGAAATGAAAAATTCAGAAGTCCATGATCAGAAATTTATTCAGGAGATTTTTCAACAAGGACTTTTTTTTTCTGAAAATAACATTAAATAGCAATCAATTATTACTGCTCTAGTCTCTTACTGATGGAGTTTCTTTTGTCTCAAAAGACCAGTTGAGTCAATCCGGCAAGATGGCGCTCTAGGCAGAAACACCACGCCGTCCCTCCACAGCAAAGATCCGAAAAACTAAGCCTAACAGAGAATCAACAATCCTGAAACCCTAGAACACAAAATGAAGAGATAAAGAACTCAGCCAAACACCAAACGGAGTGAGAATACTAAAAGAGAACGGAGAGCGAGGAGAGACTCAGGCAGAGATTCCTTACCAGCTAACGCAGCGCGGATCCACCATCTTGGATTCCTATCGGAGACCAGCAAACGGGAGAGCAGCCTTGCAGAGCATCTGGTCGGAGACAGAACCACCGGTAAACTGCGGTGCGCGCTCTCCCACCACCCACCCCTCTCCGCCTCAGCTGGGGATCCCCTGCTTTCCGTGGCCAGGGTCCCTGGGCTGGGGGGTGCTGGTGCTTGGATTCCGCGCGCCTGGGCTGGCGGCTTTCTGGGAGCCGTTTGCTGGCAGCTAGCGAACCTTTCTCTGCCGCCTCCCCCTCCTTTTGCCTGGGTGCCTGGTTCCGAGTGCTGTCTCTGCTCTCTCCTGCGGGGCTGTAGGGCTGCGTGCGGGCGTGTGGCTGTTTCTAGGTCTGGGCTCCCGCGTGGGTGGGATCCCGGGGCCTTTGTTTGTTCGCCCCTCTGCTTTCCGTGGCCGGAGTCCCTGAGCTGGGGGGCGCTGGTGCTTGGATTCCGCGCGCCCGGGTGGGGGGCTTTCTGGGAGCCGTTTGCCAGCCGCTAGCGAGCCTTTTTCTGCCGCCTCCCCCTCCTTTTGCCTGGGTGCCTGGTTCCGAGTGCCGTCTCTGCTCTCTCCTGCGGGTCTGTAGGGCTGCGTTCGGGTGTGTGGCTGTTTCCAGGTCTGGGCTCCCGCGCGGGTGGGATCCTGGGGCCTTTGTTCGTTGGCCCCTCTGCTTCCCGTGGCCACGGTCACTTAACCCCAAGACTACCGGCTTCTTGGAATTCGCGCCCCTGAGTGGGGGCTCTCTGGGTCCCATTTGTAGGCACTGACTGCTGGTGTTGCCCTTTTTTTTTTTTTTTTCCTCTCAATTTTATTTTTCTTCCTTTTTTGATTAGTTTTGTCATCTTTTACCTCTTTTTCTATTTTGTCTTTCTTCATTGCTTAATTTCTTGTCTCTCTATCTCTTCCTTCTCTTTCTGATCCCTGAATTCCAGGCGATGTATGCCTCTGTACCTTCTGGCCAGGCTGAGCTGTGAAAATTGAGACCAACTCCCCCAGACCTCATAGCTGCATCGGTGGGATCCCTGGGAACTTTGCAGTTCTTTAACTTTTCTGATTTTTATTTGGTCATTCTTTCCTTTTCTTTCTCTTCCCCCTTCTGGTTTCCTCCATCCCATAGTCTCTCATCTGTACATTCCAACGACAAGCTCCCCTAGCATTCTTTTATGTTTGTACGCTTTTTGCTCCTCCTCCTCTCTCCTCTCTCCCATATCCAGCTTAGCTTCACACATAACCATCTTCCCGCTGCACCCTACCTACCTGCACCGTGCACTAGACATCACATCACCAAGCGGTGCAGGCACGCCCTATTGGAACCTGCCCAGCACTGACTACCGACCGTCCTGGTGGCTGCAGTGAGTGCCACAAGCAACCCATCCCAGTGGCTCCTCCTCAACTAGATCTGCCCAGCTGTACCACAAGAACGAAAAAAAAAAAAAATCTACAATCAATAAACGAGAGAAATATCTACTGAATGCCCCGAAAACAGCAAACAATATCAAAACATTTACAAAAACAAGACAAGATGGCTCCAATAGGCATCCAAATTAAAACACCAGATAACTCTCCTGTGGAAGAAAATGCACTAGAAGTACCTGATACGGAACTCAAATCACTAATACTCGGAATTTTCCAAGAACTGAGGCAAAAAGCTGACAAACATGAGGAAAAAATAGACAAATTTATGGAAAATACAGACAAAAAATTGGAAGAATTCAGGAAGATGATACAAGAACAAAATGCCAAAATAAATTCACAACTCGAAATTATACAAAAACAACAATTAGAAATCCAAAAGATAAACAACAAGATTTCAGAAATGGACGGTGTCATAGAAGGGCTGAGAAGTAGATTTGAAACCATGGAAGACAGGATCAGTGGAACTGAAGACAAACACTTGGATACAACTCTGTTTCAGGAAAACTCAGAAAAAAGAACAAAGAAAAATGAAGAGACCCTGAGAGTTATGCGGGACACAATTAAAAGCAAAAACTTACGAGTGATTGGCATACCAGAACAGGGGGAGAAAACAGAAAACACAGAGAGGATCATTGAGGAACTGCTGACAGAAAACTTTCCCAATATCATGAAAGATGAAAAGCTGGTCATCCAAGAAGCTCAACGAACCCCATATAGAAGAGACCCCAAAAGAAAATCACCAAGACATATCATATTCACACTCGCTAAAACTAAAGACAAACAAAGAATCCTGAGAGCAGCTCGTGAAAAACAAGAAGTCACATACAGAGGAGAAACAATAAGACTAAGCTCAGATTATTCAGCAGAAACCATGCAGGCAAGAAGGCAGTGGGATGACATATATAAAATCTTGAAAGAAAAAAATTGTCAGCCAAGAATAATATATCCTGCAAAACTCTCATTCAGCTTTGATGGTGAAATTAGGTCATTTCCAGATAAACAGAAACTAAAGGAATATGCAAAAGTCAAACCAAACTTACAAGAATTATTAAAGGGAGTTCTTCGATCTGAGGACAAACAGCTTAAGCCCTCAGGCAGGACCTAGGACCTAGGACGCAGGTTAACATGAACCAGATACCATTCTAGGAACTGAACTACAGACGACTTTCCAAAAACAAAAGATATACAACAGGGAATCAGAGAAATCAATCAAAGGATGACAACAACATCAAAACAATGAAAGAGGGAACAAACGGCATAGGTATAGAACCTTCTAAAGGAGAAGAAGGCAAGGCGATACCAAGTAATGGTAGACAGCTTCAAAATTATAAAGATAAGGGTAAAATTCATGGTAACCACAAAAAAAGTTAACAAACCAACTCATAAAAATAAAGACGAAAAACATAAAGTCTCCACAAAAACAAAACCTACAAAAACAAAAGAAATGAACACAAAATCCACAAACAAAAGGAACTCAGCACAAGAGAGTAAGAAGAACAAAGAAAACTTCAGCATCACAAAAAAAAGCACTACAAAATGACAGCAACAAATTCACATCTATCAATAATTACACTGAACGTAAATGGACTCAATGCACCCATAAAGCGACGGAGAGTGGCAGAATGGATAAGAAAACAGGATCCATCTATTTGCTGTCTACAAGAGACACATCTTAGAAACAAAGATGTGAATTTATTAAAAATCAAAGGTTGGAAAAAAATATATCAAGCTAACAACTATCAAAAAAGAGCAGGAGTGGCAATTCTAATCTCAGATAAAATAGACTTTAAAACAAAATCTACCATAAAAGACAAAGAAGGACACTATATAATGATTAAGGGGATGATCCATCATGAAGACATAACCATAATAAATATCTATGCACCCAATGACAGGGCTCCAAAATACATAAAAAAAACTCTAACAGCACTGAAAAGAGAAATTGACAGTTCCACAATAATAGTAGGAGACTTCAACACACCACTCTCAGTAAAGGACAGAACAACTAAAAAGAAACTCAGCAAAGATACGGAAGACCTAAAGGACACAATCAGCCAACTGGACCTCATAGACATATATAGAACAATCCATCCAACCGCTGCAAAGTACACATTCTTTTCCAATGCACATGGAACGTTCTCCAGAATAGACCACATCTTAGGCCACAGAGCAATCCTCAACAAGATCCAAAATGCTGAGATAATTCACAGTATCTTCTCTGACCACAATGCCATCAAGGTAGAAATTAACACTAGAAAGAGCAAGGAAAAAAAATCAAACACATGGAAACTGAATAATAATCTGCTTACACATCAATGGGTAATAGAAGAAATCAGAGATGGAATTAAAAAATTCCTAGAATCAAATGAAAATGAAAACACATCATACCAAAACCTTTGGGACACAGCAAAGGCAGTCCTCAGAGGACAATTTAGAGCAATAGATGCACATATCAAAAAAGAAGAAAGGGACAAAATCAAAACATTAACTACAGAACTCAAACAAATAGAAAGAGAACAACAAAAAAAGCCTACAACCACCGGAAGAAAGGAAATAGTAAAGATCAGAGCAGAAATCAATGAAATAGAGAACAGAAAAACAATAGAAAGAATCAACAAAACCAAAAGTTGGTTCTTTGAAAGAATCAACAAAATCGACAAACCACTGGCCAGACTGACAAAAGAAAAACAGCAGAGGGCACAAATAACCCAAATAAGAAATGAAATGGGGGACATTACAACAGACCCAACTGAAATAAAAAGGATTATAACAGAATATTATGAAAAACTATATTCCAACAAATTTGAAAACCTAGAGGAAATGGATAAATTTCTAGAAACATACGGCCTACCCAAACTACAACAAAGTGATACTGAAAATCTGAACAGACCCATAACAAGAGAAGAGATTGAAAAGGTAATAAAAAAACTCCCAACCAAAAAAAGCCCTGGCCCAGATGGCTTCACTGGAGAATTCTACAAAACATTTACAGAAGAGCTCGTACCAGTTCTACTCAAGTTATTTCAGAGCATAGAAGAGGAAGCAACACTTCCAAATTCATTCTATGAAGCCAGCATAACGCTGATACCAAAACCAGGCAAAGACATCACAAAAAAAGAAAATTACAGACCAATATCTCTCATGAATATAGATGCAAAAATTCTGAACAAAATTCTAGCCAATAGAATTCAGTATCATATCAAAAAAATAATACACCACGACCAAGTAGGATTCATACCAGGTATGCAAGGATGGTTTAACATTAGAAAATCCATCAACGTAATCCACCACATAAATAAAAGGAAAGAAAAAAATCACATGATTATCTCAATTGATGCAGAAAAGGCATTTGACAAAGTCCAACACCCATTCCTGATAAAAGCTCTCCATAAAATAGGTATAGAAGGGAAATTTCTCAACATAATAAAGGGCATCTATGCAAAACCAACAGCCAACATCATTCTTAATGGAGAAAGGCTGAAAACATTCCCCCTGAAAACAGGAACAAGACAAGGATGCCCTTTATCACCACTCCTATTTAACATTGTGCTGGAAGTTCTAGCTAGAGCAGTAAGGCAAGAAAAAGAAATAAAGGGCATCCAAATTGGTAATGAAGAAGTTAAACTCTCCCTGTTTGCAGATGATATGATACTATACATAGAAAACCCTAAAGACTCCACGAGAAATTTACTGGAACTAATAGAAAGATTCAGCAGAGTAGCAGGATACAAGATAAACATTCAAAAATCAGTTGGATTCCTATACACCGGTAAAGAGAACGATGAAAAGGAGATCAGGAAATCAATACCATTTTCAATAGCCCCTAAAAAGATAAAATACTTAGGAATAAATCTTACCAGGAATATAAAAGACCTATACAAAGAAAACTACAAAACACTGCTGCATGAAACCCAAAGGGATCTACATAAATGGAAAAACATACCATGCTCATGGATAGGCAGACTCAACATTGTGAAAATGGCAATTCTACCTAAAGCAATCTACAAATACAATGCAATTCCGATACAAATACCAACAACATTCTTCAAAGAGATGGAAAAACTAATTATTAACTTTATATGGAAAGGGAAGAAACCTCGAATAAGTAAAGCACTACTGAAGAAGAAGAATAAAGTTGGAGGACTCACACTACCTGACTTGAGAACCTACTATACAGCTACAGTACTCAAAACAGCCTGGTACTGGTACAACAACAGAGACATTGACCAATGGAACAGAATTGAGAACTCAGATGTAAATCCATCCACCTACGGTCACCTGATTTTTGACAAGGGCCCAAAATACATCAAATGGGGAAAAGACAGTCTTTTTAACAAATGGTGCTGGCAAAACTGGATATCCATTTGTAGAAAAATGAAACAGGACCCATACCTCACACCATATACAAAAACTACTTCAAAATGGATCAAAGACCTGAATATAAAGCCTCAAACTATAAAATTCATAGAAGAAAAAATAGGACCAACACTTCAGACCTTAATACATGGCATTAACAGGATACAAACCATAAACATCAACACAAAAAACCCAACAGATAAACTAGATAATTGGGATCTTCTAAAAATCAAACATCTATGCTCTTCAAAAGATTTCACCAAAAGAGTTAAAAGAGAACCTACAGACTGGGAAAAAATTTTTGGACAGTACAAGTCAGACAAAGGTCTAATCTCCATAATCTATAAGAAAATCCAACACCTCTTCAACAAAAAGACAACCAATCCTATCAAAAAATGGGCAAAGGAAATGAACAGACACTTCACCAAGGAAGACATTCAAATGGCCAACAGACACATGAGGAAATGCTCGCGATCACTAGCCATTAGAGAAATGCAAATTAAAACCACAATGAGATACCATCTCACCCCGGCATTACTGGCACGAATCAAAAACACTGGAAATTACAAATGTTGGAGGGGCTGCGGGGAGACGGGAACTCTTATACACTGCTGGTGGGAATGCAAAATGATACAGCCATTTTGGAAAATGATATGGCGTTTCCTCAGAAAGCTAGAAATAGACGTACCATTCGATCCAGCAATCCCACTCCTAGGAATATATCCTAGAGAAATAAGAGTCATCACTCGAATAGACATATGCACACCTATGTTCATGGCCACATTATTCACAATAGCAAAACGATGGAAACATCCTCGATGTCCATCAACAGACGAATGGATACACAAACTATGGTACATACACACAATGGAGTACTATGCAACGAGAAAGAACAATGAATCTGTGAAGCATCTCATAACATGGATGAAACTGGAGGACATCATGCTGAGTGAAATAAGTCAATCACAAAAGGACAAATATTGTATGAGACCTCTATTGTAAAAACCCATGAAAAAATTCACATGCAAAATGTAACAATCCTTGTTGGTTACCAGGGATGGGAGGGGGGGGGGATACTAAATAGGTAATAGGTAAGTGGTAACTTGGGTGAGAGATGAGATAGTACATAGTACAGGGGAAACTAACAGAACCTGCACAAGGAAAGGTCATGGAGGCCCTATAGACACATCCAAACCCCCCGAGGGACTGAGTTGTTGGACGGAGGGCTCTGGGGACCATGATCTCGGGGAACATCTAGCTCAATTGGCATGACACTACTTATAAAGATAATGCTCTACATTCTACCTTGGTGAGTAGTGTCTGGGGTCTTAAAAGCCTATGAGCGGCCATCTAAGATACTCCACTGATCTCATCCCTTCGGGAACAAGGGAGAACGAAGAGAACAGGATACAAGGAAAAGATTAGTCCGAAGGACTAATGGTCCACAGCTACCAAGGCCTCCACGGGACTGAGCCCAGTACAGCTGGATGGTGCCCGGCTACCACCAATGACTCCTCTGACCAGGATCACAACAGAGGGTTCTGGGCAGAGCTGGAGTAGGATGTAGAGCATAATTTTAACTCCCAAAAAAAAAAAAAAAAAAAAAGAAGACCAGATATACTGGCCTAAAGAATACTAGAGAAATCTCGAGAGTGTGGCCCCCAGACACCCTTTCAGCTCAGAGGGGAAGTTACCTTCAAGGTTCGATGTTAAGCCTGGGAATGGACACCCCAGTAAAACTAAATGGGACTAACGATGTACAGGAGTCCGGTGACAAGGGCCAGAAGGCAGAGGGAGAGTAGGAAACTGATGATAAGGAACACAAATTGAATAAGGACACTGTCGATGTATTGTGAGATTGTTGACCACTGCTATAGGGCAACATTTGTAGTAACTATTAAATGGGAGGCTGTTTTGTCCTGTAAGCCTGCATCTTGGGCGAGAATGGCAGCACAATTGGAAGAGCATAGTCAATATCACTTAAATGTGGAAGTAAAAAGTTTTGAAATGGTGTTTAAATAAAATAAAATAAAAAATAAACAAATGAGACTAAAGAGGTACAATAGTCCACTGACAAGATCCAGAAGACAGAAGGGGACAAGGAAGCCCCCTGGTGATAGGGAACACAAGGTGGAGTAAGGATATTCTTGATGTGCTGTGAGATTGTTAACCATTGTCATAGGGCAACATGTGTAGTAACTGTTAAATGAAAAACTATTTTGTTCTGTAAGCCTTCATCTTAAGTGAGAATAACAGCACAGTTGGAAGAGCGTAGTCAATGTCACTGAACTGTGAATGTAGAAAATTTTGAAACGGTGTATCTTTGGCCATCTGTAATTTTCATAAAAAAAAAAGGTTGAGAATTTAGAGGCTTAATACGTTGTGGGGTTGTTAACCAATGTCAAAAAAAACAACATGTGTACTACTATTTCATGAGAAACTATTTGCTCTGTAAGCTTTCACCTGAAGTACAATAAAATATATATATATAAAAAAAAAAAAAAAAAAAAAGACCAGTTGAAATTCTCCTTCTTGACAGGAACATACACAATCAAAGGTTCAGCCATGGCCAAGTTCCATGGCATGACCTAATGTCTGCTTCCAAGAGGTGAGATGACTCGATCCC
Source organism: Dugong dugon (assembly GCA_030035585.1). Lineage (NCBI taxonomy): Eukaryota > Metazoa > Chordata > Mammalia > Sirenia > Dugongidae > Dugong > Dugong dugon. The sequence continues at coordinate 125,453,906 of CM057461.1, read as the reverse complement.
CTCTTTTAAAACCTAATCAAATTGATAGTGATGACATCTAATTATAACTTATTTCCTCTAGTTTGTGGCACTGAAAGACACTCTTCCTCCATTCTCTAATAGAAATACTACCAAGTATACTACATGCATAATTTCTCCAGACTGAAATTAAAAATAGGTTAATTTTGTAAAATATGTCTTGCTTAAATTCCTTCCTTTGGTATAATTTGTAATGAATTAGTCACGTTCTGTAAGGACTATACAGTAGAAACACTGTGGTCAGTTTATCCACACCGTCACTTACCAGTGAAGGCAAATATGTCAATAAAAAATGATCAACAGTCCTCCAACCCTCAATGCAAGGTTTCTCCAACCAAGGTCTTTTGGCACATAGAAGAAAATATAGTATGTAGGACATGACTTCTGCTCTTATGAGGGTAATTTGGTTTGTGAACGAATATATGTTCGTGGCCTTCAAGTCACGGCAACCTCATGTGTGTCAGAGTAGAACGGTGTTCCATTGGGTTTTTAATGGCTGATTTTTCAGAAGTAGATCGCCAGGCTCTCTTCCAAGGGCACTCTGGGTGGACTTAAACTTCCAACGTTTTGGTTAGGAGCTTTGCCTGTTAACCGTTTGCATCACTCAGGACTTCGGTTTATGAGTATCTCCTTCTAATGTGCTTGCTTATAAAGGTACTGTCTTAGATAGCTAACGCTGCTGTTACAAAAATACCAAAAGTAGGTGACTCTAAAGAACAGAAATCTATTTTCTCCAAGTTCTAGAGGCCAGAAGTTCAATTCAGGGTCTGGGATGTGTCAATTCCTTCCTCATCTTGTAGCCTGAGGTTTACCTTGGTGCTTGGAAATCCTCACAAAGCATTTCTCTTCCTCAGTGTGTGCTCACCTCTGTATCTAATCTGCTCTATTTATAACTTAGAAGTGACTAGGTTTAGGACATACCCTACATTGGAATGGCCTAACTAACATAACAAAGAAAACCCTATTTCCAACACTTATTTTGGGGGACACAATTCAATCCATAACAGGTACCTTATAAAAACTCAGTATTATAGTATTCTGGTATTGCTAATTTGAAATTGTGGATGGTTTACGAAAGTTTCGGCATGTCTTCCCTATTGAATTATTTTGGGCATCAATGGCATAATTTTTCTCCTGGGGCTTCTCATCGACTATAGTTGGTCTACATTATTTTAATATCCAGTTCTTACCAGGGTTACAAGGAAGGAGGAGAGTTTTTAATTTTTTTAACGTCAATTAGTTTTACATGTATAAAAATGAAAAATAACCCATTAACACCAAACCCATTGCTGTCAAGTCGATACTGACTCATAGTGACCCTATATGACAAAGTAGAACTGGCCCACAGGGTTTCTAAAGAGCAGCTGATGGATTCGAACTGCCCACCTTTTGGTTAGCAGCCATAGCTCTTCACCACGGGGCCACCACAGCTCAAATGGAGATACTGGGGATCAAACCCAGGACCTCATGCATGCTAAGCATGTGTTCTACCACTGAGCTACATCCCCACTACATAGACTTAACAAATAGGTCACTTTTTTCTGCCTCATAGGAAAGATGAACTGATACAGAGTTTCTAGGAAATTGTGATGCTGCTGTTATGAAATCCCCCTGTTTGTCAGTACAAAATCTAAAAGGAATCAAAAAGAAAAACTTTCTCATTCTACATTTAAGGAATACATAGTACTAGAAGAGGAATCAGGTTAAGTAGGATATTTGAAGAATGATTAATTCTGTATTTATGCGATACAGAGTATCCTCAAGTTTATGATACAAGTATATGCTAATTAACACAGTCCTTGTGACCAGTGGCAATTCCAGAATTTCTGTGCAGAAGGACTCCTGAAGCTGCAATTCAATAGCAAGCACGGTGTCTTTCAGTAACTTTTAGTATGTTAGGGTTGGCTGGTAAGTGGAGGGAGCGGGAGCTGATGAAAATAATGCCTCCTTGGCATTCTTACAATTATGACAAAGGAAATTATCTAATCCCTCTAAACCATGGTCTCCTCATCTGTAAAGGGGGGATAATACCATAAACCCTGTCGTAACTCTATAAGTGGGATCCAAAAATATCAACCTTGTAAAATTCATGGCTATATTATAAGGTGACTAATGAACTAGCGCAGATAACTGGTTGCAATTTCGTGGGTCTGGGAGCCAACTGCCAATCCTATTTTATATGAATTTGTGGTATCATGGAATTTTACTGTAAAAGTACTTGTTTCATAACATTGTTTGGAAGACTAGATGGGATGTTGTGTATAAAGCACTTAACGGACTTGCCTGACACAGAAAAATAATTACTAACACAGATTGTTATTTCTCTTTCTTTACCTTTTTCCTTCTTTCTCTGCCCCTTCTCCTTCCTCTCCTCCTCCTCTTCTTCTGATTATTATTCTTCAAACAACAACAACAAACATCTAACACTGTTGATGATTTCATCTTTCTGGAAATGCCTTACCACTTTGTTTTTGATAACACCACACTCTCAGGAATTTCCTTTTACATCTTTGACATTTCTTTCTTGGGCTCTTTAGAGGATTCTCTCCTTGATGCTGTTCTTTAATTGATAATATTCCTCTTGGTCCACTGCTAATCTTGTTCTATACACTTGCCCTAGGTGAGTTCTCAAAGCTCCTGGCTCCAGCTAACCCCTACGTGCTGAGATTTCCAGACAACGTTCCCAGCCAAGACTCAACTCCTCAACAGACCTAAAAGTGAACCAGTTAGAACTCACTCGATCCTTAATTCCTTATGCCTCTTTTCTGACACTGAGTCCTTTTTTTTTCATTTATGTCTTCTTCTCTCCCATTGCTAAGGCTTCCCATTTTCAGGCCCTTAGCCTCCCTTTGGAAACCCTGGTGGCATAGTGGTTAAGAGCTATGGCTGCTAACCAAAAGGCTGGCAGTTTGAATCCACCAGGCTTTCCTTGGAAACTGTATAAGGCAGTTCTACTCTGTCTTGTAGGGTCACTATGAGTCAGACTTGACTCGATGGCAATAGGTTTTTTTGGTTAGCTTCTCTTTACTGGGCATCAGAGCAATCTAGCTAAAAGGCAAACTTAAACATGGCATCTTTCTGCTTGACACCTTCAATGACTTAGATAGCATCAAAGTTCCTCCACCTGACCTGCAGGTCCCCCTTTAATGTGGCTTCTGCCCACCTCTCCAGCCTCTTTTCCTAGGACTCCCTACCTGCATTTTATGATTAATCACTTTGAATATCTTATCATTTTACTCATACATCAAGCATTTGTTCCCCCTGCTCCCTCTACCCAAAAATTCTCCTTTCTCCAAAATGACATTGCCCTCAATAGCTCCTGCTAAATCCATGGACAGCTTAGAAATCAGCTCCTTTAGAAATATTTCCCTGATACCCCCAGCTGGAGAAGGTTCTCTTCTTTTGTGCTAATAAGCACTTACTTCATTCCTTATGCATCTGCTTCTTGCACTAAACCATGAGCAGCTTGATTAGGGGATGAACTCATCCTCGTTCTCACTAAATCCCCAGTCCCAGGCACAGTACATGGTATATATGAGATGTTCAATAAATGCTTTGGGCTGTGTTAATAAACTCAATGTAAAAATGAATTATAAAGTGCTCAGTAGTCCGTTTTGAGTTGGAAACATACCTAAATTAGGGAAAAGACAGTTCCAAACTTTCAGAAGTTTACCCGCTATTCTACTATGTTGTTCATCAATATTCTCAGAAACTTACAAGTCAGATTATTCTCAAACCATTATTTAAATTATGTATGTTTAATAAACTCCTTTTATGCAAACAAATTAAACAAATTTTATATTACAATAACTTTGAAATAATGTCCTATAATTTTTATGAGGTTACTATTTTGTGCATGCCAAAAAGTTATGATAGCTTAACAATACAGTCACTCAGCCTTAAAGCTTATAGGCTGGAGAACGTGGAGCTCAATTCATTTTAATCCAATTCAATCCATTTCAATAAATGTTTATTAAATACCCACCCTGTGTGTGAACTGGATTAGATCCTTTCATGGATATAATGATGATTAAAATCTGGTCCTTACCTTGAGAGGTCACATTATGGTAGGGATGTTTAGGCAAGTGTACACCTCCCTATAGTATAATGGACAGTAAGCTGAAAGCCATAGAAATGCTTTAAATACTGTGTCATAAAGAATCAGAAAGAACAGATTAAATTAGAAGGATCAGAAATAACTATGTAGGAGCTAGAATGAATTCCTAAGAGCAAGCATATCAAGGAAGATTCAGTTTATTATTTTGATTTTAGGTTACTACAGATGCAAGTGCTATAAGTAAAATGCATCTTAATGTTGTGTTGTAAAGGCAAACAGAACTGGATTTTAATGCTGTTTTTACACTTAAGAGCTTGTGTGATTTGAGAAAGTTATGGTCTCTAAGTTTTGATTTCCTAATTTTTAAAATGGTGAAAATGTTACCCACCTTGTAGGATTATTGTGATGATCCCAATTAAGTATGCTTAGGACATGCTTGCAAGGTGTTAAGTGTACCAGCTGGCTGATTATTTAATTAATTATTATCTGTTAAAGTATTTCATGATATGGTATGCAGGAGACATGAAGATTGAGTGTTAGGTGTTTTAGTTATTGGTTAAACAACCAAATCTCATAGTATTTATCAATGGATTGGCACACTTCTGCTTGACACCCTCAATGACTTAGATAGCATTAAAATTCCTCCACCTGACCTTTAAAAGGTCCCTTTTTAATGATATTATATATGGAAGACAATGAATGATAATTAACTCTAAAAGAAAGTATCTAGCAGTTTACCATAATTGGGTTTATTTTGTGCTAGATTTTTATGGTCAGTTGGGTTGCTTAGGAAGTTTGCAGATACCAAAAATGATGGCTAGCAAGTTAAGTCCAAGAATGTTAGCGTTATAAAGGATCTTAGACACTATCTTAGTTATCTAGTGCTGCTATAACAGAAATACCACAAGTGGATGGCCTTAACAAAGAGAAATTTATTCTCTCACAGTTTAGGAGGCTTGAAGTCCAAATTCAGCGTGCTAGCGCCAGGGGAAGGCTTTCTCTCTCTGTTAGCTCTGGGGGAAGGTCTTTGTCATCATTCTGCCCCCGTCTAGGAGCTTCTCAGTACAGGGACCTTGCGTCCAAAGGACACACTCCCCTCCTGGTTCTTCATTCTTGGTGGCATGAGGTTCCACTGTCTCTCTGCTTGCTTCTGTCTTTTAATTCTTAAAAAAGATTGACTCAAGATACAACCCAATTCTGTAGATTGATTCCTGCCTCATTAACATAACTGCCTCTAATCCTACCTCATTAACATCATAGAGGTAGGATTTACAACACACAGGAAAATCACATCAGATGACAAAGTGGTGGACAATCACACAATACTGGGAATCATGGCCTAGCCAAGTTGACACACATTTTGGGGGAACACAATTCAATCCATAACAGAAACCTCCTTACTCAGCATCCTTATTTCAAAGCTAATGAGACTAGGTGTCTTAGTTATCTAGTGCTGCTATAACAGAAATACCACAAGTGGATGGCTTTAACAAAGAGAAGTTTATTCTCACAGTCCAGTAGGCTAGAAGTCCGAATTCAGGGTGCTTTCTCCAGTGGAAGGCTTTCTCTCTCTGTCTGCCATGCAGGACAGTCCTTGTCATTAGTCTTCCCTTGATCTCAGAGCATCTCAGCGCATGAACCTCAGGTCCAAAGGACGTGTTCTGCTCCTGGCACTGCTTTCTTGGTGGTATGAGGGTCCCCATGTCTCTCCACTTGCTTCTCTCTTTTATGTCTCAAAAGAGATTGGCTTAAGACACTATCTAGTCTTGCAGATCTCATCAGTATAACTGCTGCTAATCCATCTTATTACATCATAGTGGCAGAAATCACATCAGATGACAATATGGTAGGCAATCATACAATACTGGGAATCAAGATGTAGCTAAATTGACAGATATTTTGGGGGGACGTAATTTAATCCATGACACTGGGCTTATTAAAAATTGTAGTTTTGTTTACCATAAAACTTCTATGAACCAATGACAAATATATATTTAGGCTGCATTTGAAGAAATACTTTGTACTAATTATAAGATGTGATTATCTCTATTATATCTCTGTATCTTTCCATCATAGGAGAATTGGGTACCACATTTTCAGAAGAGAAGGAACTGACATGCCCAAGATAACTTGTCTGAGCCATTATGATGGAAGGGGGCCTGGAAATTGTCATTGAGATCCTGTGGAAGAGACTAAAGTTGTTCACTGCAGAGAAGAAAATTTATATAGATATTAAAGGTATTCTTACAGAAAAAAAAATACTTGGATTTATGAGAAGGCATTACAAAAGGGAGATTTTTAGTTCAAAAAATAGATAAATCTTCTAAATATTACAGTGGTCCAAAAGTAGCTTTCTTATAAATTTATTGAACTAGACTCTCTACTAGAATACCTTTCAATTCTTAATCACCCAAATCTCTCTGAATTAGCAAAACTGATAAGATTTAATTATTATTATATAATCATTATAATGAATAACTATATTAAAAGAATTTAACAAAAGTTTATTTATTGTTCTGCTCTCTTACATTTCCGACATGATTTGACCAATGTAAGTATGATTTAAAATGAATTATCCTTAAAGAATACATATATCTAGAGACTAGAGGGAAACGTCCATCGAATTTCTTTTAAGACTCCATTTGTATTTGAATTAGATTAATTTCTCAACTACGAACAACTCCCCCTTTATTTTTTTTAGGCCTCAAGTATAGTTCTGCTTTTTAAATTTTCTGGGCCGGTAATGCCATAATGTAGAAGGGAAAAACATAAGCATCAAAAATGAATATCATTTGCATTTGAATGGGGAAACTATTTTATTTTCATAATCAGTAAGATGAAATGAACAGGAGGTATTGGGAAATAGGTTAGGTGGGTGTTTTCCTAGTTACAAAATACAGTATAAGAAATGCAGATAAGTGAAAAAGACTAAAGACGGGGAATGCAGAAAGAAGAGTTATGGACGAAAATGGATGAATAATGATATTATATATGGAAGACAATGAATGACAATTAACATTATCTTCCAATATCTCACAATCTCAGAGAGTCAGAAAATCTGAGTTATGATACTAATTTTATAAATTATAGTGTGACCTTAAGTAAGGATCTAGATGTTTCTAAGCATTTTCTTTCTATTTAAGAATATAATGAGTGAAATGAAGTTACCCAGAGTTCTTTGGGGGCTCACAAATAATTGTTGTCAGGTATTTTATCAAGGAAAAATATGTGTTTTAACATATAATAATATTTTTGTGCAGAGAAGTGGTTTAATAAATAAAGAGAAAAACCTAGGTTTTTGTACAAGTGCTTCATTTTACACTGTCAGGTTGGTTTGGCTATTTGTCAGAGAATCTTTTGAGACATTAGATCTCATATCAGAACTGTCTTGGAGAATAATTGTTTGCTTTGGGGTCTTATGGCAGTAATTCTAAAATCTCTGTAGGCAAGGTTATTTACAGAACAAGGTGAGAAAATTTGGAACATTGCTAAGACAAAGACAGTATCTTAAAGCTACTTTTGGTAAGCACATCTAGAATTTTCTATAAAATAAATAATCAATATCAGGGGTTGCCATTAAATTGAATACTTATTGATAATTAATTGAAATGAGACATATAAGAAACGGGGAATATCTGTAACACTAATGCTCTGAAGATGTTGCACTTCTAACTTGATATATACCTTGAAATCAGAGTAGAAGTAAAAATGGCATTTCTAAGACAGAACCTAGTACAAAGCCAGGTACTCACCTGGTACTCAATAAATGTTAGTTGAATAAACGCCTCAATCAATCAATCATGTCAGCACTTGATATATGGATCAATGTTAGCACAATAGTACAAAAATAATCTGATTATTTGAGAACGGAGAACTGAGAGTTTGAAAAATTTTGTTTGGTGACCAGAAATATACATTTTTATCAAGTAAAAAGATATAAGACGAAAGATAGCTATTACCATACAGAGCAACCAGTACTACCATTAGATGTTTACTGTGCAATGTTGATCACATTTTGAGACAGTCAAAAAATCTTTTAAAGCACAAGGAAATTGAAGATAAATCATGTTCACACTTAGCTCACTGAGAATTAGATTTGCCAAATGCCAATCATCACAAGCATGATTTATGATCATATTTCAAATCAAAAATTTTGGAACAGATTTACCATAGTTCAGGTTCCCTTAAGTCCCACGTAAGAATCATCTGTATTTCAGAATGTAAAGCCTTGGATGTAGCATAGAGAAAGAGACGCTCTACCTGCTAAAACTGGCCTTATAAAGAGTACATATATTTTACTGACTGAATTCAAAGGTGTTGATATAAAAAGAAGTCCCTTCTGAATTTAGGGTTTAGCTTCACCTCACCCCTGTCCCATAAAAACACCTGGAATTTTATTGCAGATGAGCTCAACACAGCTCTCAAAGACAAGCTATACAAAAGCACAATCTTTTCATAAGATTTGTGCACTTACTAATGCAGGTGCAGCCACCTGTTTTACAAGATTCTTATTAATGAATGTAGAAGAGAAGGATAAAATGATGAGAGTTTAATTTATTTTGGGAGTAATGGTTTGTACAATAATTATCAAGAAGCAGCCACTTGTCAAATGGAATCAGTAACAAGTGCAGTTGGGAGAGGTTTTCCGGTACACAGGCATTGTGAAATGTTTTACTTTGCAATGAGAATGGACTTCCCAACAATAGTTTGTTTTGCTACACAAGGAATATATAAAGGCACTTTCCTTTCATGAAGCTATTTTTGGCCCTTAATTTTGCCTCAAAAAAAAAAGTTTGTCAGCAGGTTATATTTGAGAAAACTTTTAAGCAAATAAATAAATAAAATTTGTGACAATTAATTTTATTCTAATTTGTTTCTTTGTTTATGACCAAAAATAGAGGGTCTAAACAATGCACAGTATTTAACACTTTCCTTTATCAAATTTTCTTGGCCTGGAAACACTGGGAGGACAGGTCTGTGGGCAGGAAAGATGGAGAGACACGGAGTCTATGGGGCATACTCAGGGAGGCAGCATCTCACAGAATAGATAGATAAGTAGGTAGATATAGATAGTTGCCATCAAGTTGACTGTGACTCATGGCAACCTTACGTACGACAGAATAAAATATTGCCCAGTCCTGTGTTGTCCTCACAACGGCAGGCATGTTCGAGTCCGTCATTGAGGTTTTGTACCAGTCCATCTCATCCAGATCTCCCACTCCTTCACTGGCCCTCTACTTCAGACAACATTTTGTCCTCCTCCAGTGATTGATTCCTCCTGACAACGTGTCCAAAACAAGTGAGTCAGACAATGTTCTGTTGTGATCCATAAGGTTTATACTGGCTAATTTTCAGAATTAGATCACCAGGCCTTTCTTTATAGTCTATCTTAGTCTAGAAGGCCCCCTGAAACCTATCCCCCATGGGTGACCCTGCTGGTATTTGAAACACAGGTAGCATAGTTTCCAGCATCACAGCAATATGCAAGCCACCACAATACAACAAACTAAAAGATGGGTGATGGTCTTGGGAGATAGGCCTAATAAAACTCAAATTGATTATTAAGGAATGTACAATTGTTCAGTAGCAGAGAAACAAGGAGTATTCCAAAGAGATCCTAGAGATAACTATTCAGAAAGATAGGATTCTAGAAAGGAAAGTGCTCTAAATAATTGCCACTAGTCAGAGTGTTGGGGTATTTAACACAGATATTCATGACCTCTGATTCGACAAGGAAGAATCAGACAAAGACATCAGTGTAAAACATACCTGTAAGTAATTTTTCAGCTGTTCAGGAAAAGACTAAAAACAAAAATGACACTTTATATTTTCCTCTGAAAATGGAGGGAAAACAATGAATCAGGTTCAGAACTGTTTGGGATTCCACTAGTATAATACTTCTGATAATTCTTTAGGATACATCTGAGAGGTCTCACCAGGACATACATTTTTTGTTGAAGTCAAAAGGAAAATAAATTAAAAGATATTTTGAACAAAATTGAAAACACAATATTTCAAAATTTGTAAGATGAGCTAAAACAGTGTTTAGAAGTAAGTTTAAAGCACTGAACACCTATGTTAGAAAAGAAGAAAGGTCTCAAATCAATAACCTCAGCTTCCACCTTAATACAATAGAAAATAAAGAACAAGTTAAACACAAAGTAAGAAGAAGAAATGAAATAATAAAGATCAGAATGTAAATCAGTAAAATAGAAAACATCAATTAAACAAAATGTAATTTCTTTGAGCAGATCAACAAACCCGATAAATCTCTAGCCAGACCAGTGAGGGAAAAAAAAGAGATAACCCAAATTACTAATATCAAGAATGATAGAGATGACATCACTAAGTATTCTACAGATATTAAAAGAATAATAAAGGAATATTATCTAAAATATCTTATGCCAATAAATTGGACAATTTAAATGAAATGGACAAATTGTTTGAAATAAAAAAGTACAAAACTCACTGAAGAAGTAATAGGTAACCTGAATTGCTCTGTATCTGTTAAAGAAATTAAACCTGTAGTTAAAAACTTTCCAATTAAGCAAACTCCAGGACCAGAAAATGGTGAACTCCACTCAATATTTAAGACAGAAATAATACCAGTTCTACATAAACTCTTCCAGTATATAAGAAAGAAGAGAAAGCTCACAACTCATTCTATGAGTGCAGCATTACCCTGACATACAAATGTTATCGTTGTTAGGTGCCTTCAAGTAGGTTCTGACTCATCCCACCCCATGTACAACACAATGAAACACTGTCTGGTCCTGCACCATCCTCACAATTGTTGATGAGCCCATTGTTTGAGCCCATTGTGGCTGCCACTGTGTCAGCCCAGGGCATTGAGGGTATTCCTCTTTTTTGCTGACCTTCTACTTTACCAAGCATGATGTCCTTCTCCATGAACTGGTCACTCCTAATAACATCTCTAAAGAACTCAAGACGAAGTCTGACCATCCTCGCTTCTAAGGATCATTCTAGCTGTGCTTCTTGCAAGAAAGATTTGTTCATTCTTCTGGCAGTCCATAATACTTTCAATATTCTTTGCCAACACCACAATTCAAAGGCATCAGTTCTTCTTCAGACTTCCTTATTCATTGCCCAGCTTTCACATGCATATGAGGCAATTGAAAATGCCATAGCTTGGATCAGGCTCACCTTAGTACTCAAAGTAATATCTTAGTTTTTTGACACTTTAAAGAGAGCTTTTGCAGCAGATTTGCCCATTGAAATACTTCATTTAACTCCTTGACTGCAGCTTCCATGGGCGTTGATTGAGGTCCAAGTAAAATAAAATCCTTGACAGTTTCAATATTTTCTCCATTTATCCTATGTTGCTGATGTTTCTTTATGTTGAGGTGTAATCCATACTGAAGGCTTAGACTTTGATCTTCATCAGTAAGTGCTTCAAGTCCTCTTTGCTTTCAGCAAGCAAGGTTGCATCATTTGCATATCACAGGCTGTTAACGAGTCTTCCACCAATCCTGATGCCGTATTCTTCTTCATATAGTCCAGTTGCTCGGATTATTTGTGCAGCATATAGACTGAATAAATATGGTGAAAGGATACAACCCTGAGGCACACTTTCCTGATTTTAAACTACGCAGTATCCCCTTGTTCTCTTCTAACAACTGCCTCTTTTTCTATGTAAAGGTTCCTCATGAGCACAACTAAGTGTTCTGGAATTGCCATTCTTCAAAATGTTATCCATAAATTTGTTATGATCCAGACAGTTGAATTCCTTTGCATAGTCAATAAAACATAGGTAAATATCCTTTCTGGTATTCTCTGCTTTCAGCCAAGATCCATTTCACATCCGCAATGATATCTATCCCTCATACCACGTCCTCTTCTGAATCAGGCTTGAATTTCTGGCAGTTCCCTGTTGATGTACTGCTGCAATATTTTTTGAATTATCTTCAGCAAAACTTTTCTTGCATGTGATATTACTGATATTTTTTGATAATTTCCACATTCTGTTGGATTGCCTTTCTTTGGAATGGGAACAAATAGAGATCTCTTGCAGTCGGTTGGCAGACAGCTATCTTCCAAATTTCTTGGCAAAGATGAGTGAGTGCTTCCAGTGTTGCATCCATTTGTTAAAACATTTCACTTGGTATTCCACCTATTCCTGGAGCCTTGTTTTTCACCAATGCCTTCAGCGCAACTTGGACTTCTTCCTTCCATAGCATCAGTTCTTGATCATATGCTACCTCCTCAAATGGTTGAACGTTGACCAACCCTGTTTGGTACAGTGACTCTGTTCCTTCCATCTTCCCTTGATACTTCCTGCATTGTTCAATATCTTGCCCATAAAAAAAAAAAAAAAAAAACCTATTGCCATCGAGTCAATTCCAACTCATAATGACCCTATAGGACAGAGTAGAACTGCCCCATAGGGTTTCCAAGCAGCGCCTGGTGGATCTGAACTGCTGACTTTTTGGTTAGTAGCCGTAGCTTTTAACAACTACACCTCCAGGGTTTCCCATAGAATCCTTCAATATTGCAACTCAGGGCTTGACTATTTTCTTCAGTTCTTTCAGCATGAGAAATGTTGAGCATGTTCATTCCTTTTGGTTTTCTAACTCTTGGTTTTTGCACATTTCATTATAATATTTTACTTCGTCTTCCCAAGCTGCCCTTTAAAATCTTCTGTTCAGCTCTTTTATATCATCATTTCTTCCGTTTGCTTTCACTACTCTACGTTCAAGGCCAAGTTTTAGAATTCTTCTTACATCCATTTTGGTCTTTTTTTTCTTTCCTGTCTTTTTAATGACCTTTTGCTTTCTTCACGTATGATGTCCTTGATGTCGTCCCATAAATCATTTGGTCTTCAATCATTAGTGTTCAATGCGTTAAATCTATTCTTGAGATGGTCTCTAAATTCAGGTGAGATATACTCAAGGTCTGTCTTTAGCAAATAAACACATTACAAGAAATAAAACTGTTGTCAAATATCATTCATAAACATAATGTATAATTTATGTAATATGCAATGTAAACATAAGCTTAATGAATGCATTCATTAAAGGAATTGAGGGAATGGAACTCAGCAATATATAAAAATGATAATACATTGTGACTTAGTGGGGTTTATCCCAGGAATGCACATTTGGTTTAACATTCAAAAATCAATCAATGTAATTCACCATATTAATAAAATAAAAAATGAAAATCACATGATCATCTCAATACATATAGAAAAATCAGTTGACAAAATACAACATCCATTCCTGGTAAAACCTCTCAGCAAACTAGAAATAGAAGGGAACATACTCAACTTGATAAAAGATATCTATGAAAAACCCACAGGTAATGTAATTCTTAATAGAGAAAGGTTAAATGCTTTTCCCCTAAGATCAGGAAGAAAGCAAAGATGTTCTCCAACATGGCACTTAAGTTTCTAGCCAGTGGAATCAGGCAAGAAAAAAAAAAAATTAAAGGCATCTAGATTAGAAAGGAAGAAGTAAAATTATCTTTATTCACAGATGACATGATCATCATGTAGATAATTCAATGAAATCTAAAAAAGACTTCTAGTAGAACTAATAAGTGAGTTTATCAAGGTTTCAGGATAAAAAGTCTGTAAATGAAAGGTAATTATATTTCTATTTACTAGCAAAGACCATCAGAAATTGGAATTTTAAAAAGCAATGCCATTAACAAAGTCATCAAAAATATAAAATATTTTTAGACATAAATCTAGTCAAAGATGTAAAAGACATGTACACTGAAAGCTACAAAGTATTACTGAAAGAAATTAAAGAAAACCTAAGAAAATGGAGATATACTATGTTTCTCGGGCAAAAGATGCAACATCATTTATATATAAATTCTCCCCCAAATTGACTTTGAGATTAAATGCAATCCTCTTTAAAATTACAGGAGGATTTTTTGTAGAAACAGGTAAGATGATTCTAAAACTCACATGGAAATGCAAAGGACCTAGAATATCCAAACCAGCTTTGAGAAAGAAGAATAAAGTTGGCGGACTACACTACGTTATTTCAAGATTATAAGCAACATAAATAAAGATAAAGTAGTATTGGCATAAAGATAAGGAAATAAATTAGTGGCATGGAATAGAAAGTCCAAAAATATATCTACACATATAAGGAGAACTGATTTTTTTACAAAGATTGAAAGACAATTTAATAGAAAAACTATTGTCTTTTTCCACAAATAGTGCTAGATATATAGCACATCCACATATTAAAAAAAGAATTTTCATTCATACCTCAAAAAATATAGGAAAATTAACTTTAAATAGGTTATATACCTAAATGTAAAACTTAAAATGAAAAAATTTCTAAAAGACAAAATTCTTGCAGCCTTACAGTTAGGCAAAGAGTCCTTAGAAGTAACACCAAAAGCATTGTAAAAATGGTGTGGAGGCAGTGTCTGACCTCCTCTGACTTCAGAAGGAGGAAGGAGAATCAAGATCAACAGCCCAAGGCTGGTTTCTAGGAGGCGGAGGTCAGACTTGCCTCCTGTCTCCGCCATCTTTACCAATGCTGACACCAACCATCCATCCCACAGCACTCTCTACTTCTCTGCTAGGTTTCATAATTCATTGCAATGGTCACACAGAACTCACAGACCATACTGACGATTACGGAGTTTATTAGGGAAGCAACATGTTACAATTCAGGCTCAGGAACACTCAAGGATACAGTTCTTCCATCAAGACAGCTTCTTCTCAGCCATGCTCGCGGGCACACCTCTCCCTAGCCATAGGTCTCTGCCCAAAGGCACTCAGATTTCTCTCTCCATTGGCCAGGAAGATCACCACCCCATCTCCTGCTGCTGGGTCTCTGCTGCTGGGTCTGTCCTGCCACTGCTTCTCACCGTCTTCAGGGTTACAGCTTGCTCTTTCTTGGTCTCCTGCTTCCAGCAGCTTCTCAGCCCAGGGATCCAGGTCCAAAAGACATGCTGGCCCCTGCCTGTTCTTCTTTGGTGGTGGTGGGATCCTCTCTCTCCCACCTCTAGGGTGTCTCATTTCAAGCCCTGCAGGATGGTAAAACCAACCAATCCCTTTGGTGGGCCACAGTTACCCTATCACATAGTCTTGCCCAATCACTTGGGTGGGAGTTACAAGATCATGGTTAGAAAGGTCACACAAAAGTGATCCATCACACCACAAGCATGATCCATAAAATAAAATACTGATAATTAGACTTCATTAAAATTAAAAAATTCTGATCTTTGAAAGACATTATTAAGAGAACTAAACCATTAGAGAAACCACAGACAGAGAGAAAACATTCACAAATCATATATCTGATTAAGGACTTGTAGCTAGAGTATATAAAGAACTCTCAAAAACTCAATAATAAAGAAGATAAAGTACATAATTTTAAAAATAGCCAGAATACTTGAGAATATAGTTTACCGAAGAAGATATACAAATGGCAAATTACTCAACAACAAAAAGACAAATAATCCAATAAAAAATGGGTGAAGGACATTCAGGCAGGTAACAAACACATGAAGAGATGCTTATGATCATTAGCTATTAAAAAAATCAAACCATTGCTTTTGAGTTGATTCTGACTCATAGTGACCCTATAGGACAGAGTAGAACTGCCCCATAGGGTTTCCAAGGAGCGGCTGGTGAATTGAACTGCCGACCTTTTGGTTAGCAGCCGAGCTCTTAACAACTACAACACCAGGGCTCCATTAGCTTTTAGAGAGATGCAAATCAAAACTACAATGGGATACCATCTCACCCCTGCAAAAAATGGAACCAAAAAAACAGAAAACAACAAATGCTGGCGAGGTTGTGGAGAGATTAGAACTCTTATACACTGACAGTAGGATTGTAAAATGGTACAGCCACTATAAAAAGTGGCATGGCACTGCCTCAAAAACCTATAAGTAGAAATATCTTATGATTCAGCAATTGCACTCCTAGGTATATACTCTAGCAATGTAAAATAGATGTATTAATAGATACACTAATAGACATATGCACACCTATGTTCATTGCAGCATTATTCACAATAGCAAAAAGATGGAAACAATCAGTGGATGAATGGATAAACATACATAAAATGGAATACTATGCAGATGCAAAGAATAATGATGAATTCTTGAAACATATTATAACATGGATGAATCTGGAGGACATTGTACTGAGGAAATAAGTAAATCACAAAAGGACAAATATTGCATAGTCTCACTTTTATGAAAAGACAATATGTATACACACAGAAAGCAATGTTCAATGAGGTTACCAGGGATAGTATTGGGAAGGAGGGGGGAATCACTTTCTAGATAATAGACAATTGTTATTCTTTGTGATGGGAAAGGCAACACCCAGTATGAGTGAAGTCTGCACAACTTGACCAAGGTAAATGATGACAAGAAGTACACAAGAAAAATGGACAATTTTGATAAATGTCAAAACATATACAATTTTGCAACTAATAACAATCAAAAAATATGTGTGTGATTACATAAACAGATATGTATGCATATGTGTGTATAGGAAGGCACATGTGAGTATATGGGTGTACACATATAGGCATATCTGTAGACATATGTATACACCCACTTATTACTTATCTACATGGTTAGTTTCCAAAGACCAGTTCATTAAGCGAAAATTTGTATTATGTGAAAATGGAAGATGACCGTGTCAGATCACAAAATGGAGGATGACTACATCATTACATAACTGACAAATTACATCATTACATAACCACCAAATTATATCATTGCATAATTGTCAAATTACATCATTACATAACTGCCCAACCACTGAGAATCATGGCCCAGCCAAGTTGACATATAACCTTAACCATCACAGCCAGCATTACTCTCATCTTGCACCTTGGCATTCATTACTGCCAGATGTATATCATTAATGCATCAAATAGTAGCATAATAGTTTTTTTACTATTGTAAATGTGAAATGTTGGATAACAAGATAGTCCATAAGTGAGGAGTAGGTGTATACATGTTTGTGTGTGCTGCATATATATTCACATAAAAGTAGTTCCCAACTTATGACATATTTGAGTTACAACAAACAACACTTATAACTGTCTTTGTGTGTGTGTGAACATCATATCACTAGTAATATGTACTACATACAATGTTGCAGTATGTAAAAGGACCATACAGATACGTCTCACTAATTTTCTGACGAGAAATGCCATCTCCATTCCTAGGAATAATCCAAATGATCCAGAACCTTCCACAAGTTATTACCACAACAGGCAAAATACCAATGACATCCATTTTTCATGGAAGTGTGTATTTTTTATGTATGTATGTATATATTAAAATACATATTTAAGTTTATATGTAATGTTTCCAACACCCAAAGACAAATAAACATCAGATTTATAAACATACTGATGATAAAAAGCAACAATAATGAAAACTTAAAAAAAAATGAGGTATTCAACTTACATCAGAACAGACTTATGACAGAGTCATTGGAACAGAAGACTGCCATAAGTTGGGGACTACCTATATATATTAAAGCACATGGGAGACACAATTACGGATATTTCCTAGACATAACTAAATACTTCGTGGGTTTGGTTTACTGGGTCTGAAGGCTTAGGACCATAGTTTTGGGGGATAATATAGTTCATAAAGATATTGTTCTACATCCTAGTGTGGCGAGTAGTGTCTGGAGTATTAAAAGCTTGCGAGTGGCCATCTGGGATGCAACTATTGGTCTATACTCATCTGAAGCAAAAAAAGAAAGAAGGAAACCAAAGGCTCAAAGAAGAAACTACTCTACAAGACTAATAGCTCACAAGAACCATGGCCTCATCTATCCTGAGACCAGAAGAATTAGATGGTGCCCAGCTACCACCAAAAACTGTTCTGTCTAGGGACACAATAGATGGTCCCGCATAGAAAAAAAATGGGAGAAAAATGTAGAACAAACCTCAAATTCCTAAAAAAAAGGTCAGACTTACTGGGCTGGTAGAGACTAGGGAATCCCCTAAGACTATCACCATAAGATACCCTTTAAACTTACAACAGAACCCACTCCTGGAGGTCACCTTTCAGCCAAATAATAGATTGGCCCATAAAGCAAACAATATCAACACGAGTACTGTGTTTCTTTAAATAATCATCTGTATGAGACCAAACAGTCAATATTTACCACAAAGCAAAGGTGAGAGAGTAAGAGGGAGGCAGAGAAGCTAGATTAATGAAAACAGAACAACCAGAATGGAAATAATGAGAATGCTGACATATTGTGGAAAATGTAACCAGTGTCACTGAACAATATGTGTAGAAATTGTTAAATGGGAACCTAATTTGCTGTGTAAACTTTCACCAAAAATACAATAAGAAAAGAAGCCATGTAAGTGGCATATTAATACATGAAAAAATATTCAACATCATAAGTCATTAAGGACATGAAAATTAAAGCCACAATATACCACTACTCATTTATTAGAATGATTAAAATTTAAAATTCTGACCATACCTAAGGTTGTCTAGGATGCAGAGCAATTGGAACTCTCATATACTGCTGGTACAACCACTTTGAAGAACATTTTAGCAATTTCTTAAAAAAGACAAATATATACCTATGAAAATATAAGATTGGTCATTTCTCTCCTAGTTATTTACCCAAGAAAAAGGAATCTATATGTCATGCTAAGACTTGTAACAAATATTCATAGCATCTTTTATTTGCAATTGCCCACATTAGAAACAAAAATTTCCATGAACAGGTGAACAGATAAAATAATTATGTTAGACCCCCAAAATGAAACACTACTCAGCAATAAAAAGGAAGGAGTGATTGATACATGCAAAAATGTGTTTGAATATCAACATAATTACACTCAGTGAAAAAAGCCACACTACAAAGAGTACATACTGTATAATTTTGTTTATATGAAACTCTAGAAATTGCAAAACAATCTAGAATAACAGAAATCAGATCAGCAGTTGCTTGGGAATGGTTTGGAGGAAGAAGAGGTGAAAGGGACAAGGGAGGGGTTACAAAGGGTGAGGAGGAAACTTTTGGGAATGATGGACATGTTCACTGTCTTGATTGTAGTGATGGCTTCATGGGTGTATGCATATGTCAAAACATCAAAATTCTACACTTTAAATACATACTGTTTATTTATTCCATTTATACCTCAAACAAAGCTGTTAAAAACAAAAATAAAAAAACTGTGGGCAAATTGCTGTTGTACCTGCTGCAATTTAGGAAATCTTTTACCTAGTTGTCTATCTTTTGTCATATCCTGGTGACCACTGTCTGATTTTGTCCTTAGTACTCATCAGAATTTACCTTGCAATTGCCTTTGGTCTTTGCCCACATCATGCCCGTTCTTTGATTATCTTTGCCCAGAAAATTGTCCATGTCAGGAAAATTGTCACAGGCTGGTCCTCCATTTATAACTTCCCTTCAGGCAACTTAGTTGTTAATAACTTTCCCTTATTGCCTTCATGTTGGATGAAGACAGGTAACATTACCCTCTCTCACTCAGCCTAAAAGTTTCTCAGGTTATATAACAGTTTCTATCCATGTTAAATAAAGCATACATATATCCAGGTTCAATGGAGAAAACACACAGAAAATGAAAGTTTAATAACACTCACTAAACATTAGGGTCCTAGAAAGGTCTGCTATGGGTGTATTTTAAGTTGGTTATAAGATATTGAATATTATTTGTCTCACAATCTGGTTAAAACGAATCTCTTTAGACTGCATTTATCTACTTTCTTCTAGCAACCCTGGTTCTGAAGCCTTCCCAGTGGAGAGAGAGTGATGTGTCTCTTGGTCTGCATTTATAGAGAGATTCCTGATATTTCTAGTCATCCTACCAGGAATCAAAGGGGGAAATAGCAATTCTCTTAACACTCATCAGAATCACTGATGTTTAAGAATTATTTCCTCTGACCTCAAAAATATATATTTCTCCACTCCCTTAGGGAACTTAGATCTTAAATAGGTCAACTACTTGATCACTTACCTAGTTTTAAGTTCCTTACTTTTTGTTTCCTTTCTTATAATAGATTTTTATATGCTAAAGTTCATTTAAATATGTATCATTAAACTGATAATGTGTGGTTAGGTAAGACATGGATTTTACATAACATGTTTGCAATTTTTTCATGTTACATTTTTGTAAAATTGTGAGATAGGGAAGAATTAGTCATAATTCCACAAATTCACAGAATCTTAAAGTTAAAAAGAATATTAAAAATGACCTAGTCCAATTGAATATTTACCCTGTTTCTTGAGGCATATCACTTAATTGATTTGAATTTCAGTTTCTCCAAATCAATAATAATAACTATATCCCCCACTTACTAAAATTTAACATGTGGTCTGTGGTGTTAATGCTCTTCCAATATTATCATATTCAATCCTACAAGAACACAAGGAGATGGGTCTTACCATCCCCCATTTTGCACCTTGAGAAATTAGGACTTGTCTCACAGTTTCTTAGCTAATAAGGTGGCGGGCAGGGGTGGTGGGGTGTGGTTTAAGATACAAGCCCAGGCCTATGTGATGACACAATCCTTGCTCTTACCCACTATTAACTATATTGTATCCCTACAAGCTAGGGAAGTATGACAATACAGTTAGATAAAAGATGATAATGGATAGTTCAGTGCCTAGGAAATAAACTAGTAGGAAATGATAGTTTTCTGATGCTTTTTGAGGCTTCCTCAAGATGTGGGCAGTTTCTCCTCCATTGGAATTCTTATGGTGACAGAAGGTTGACTATCTCACAACTCTGTTCCATTTTTTAGATAATTCTAACACATAGAAGATGCTCTTTTATATTGAGTTGAAAACTGCTCCCCGACAGCTATCACCTCTTTGACCTATTTCTGCCCTCCAGTTGAAATATTGATTGTGATTTCATTAAATTTAGAGCTTAATTTAGGGAGAATTGGCATCCTTACAATATTGAATCTTCCTATCCTAGAACAATTTGGGGCTCTGATTAATTCAAGTTTTCTTCAAAGATGTCCTGCACAGGTGATTTTGAATAATATATGTCTTTTGGTAGTACAGTAGCATAGTAAAAATGTATGGCTTTCATTTCAAAACAATTTGGGTTTAAATTCTGCATACATTTTTTATTAATGAGAATTTGACTTTTCTGAGTCTGTTTCTTAATTGGCAAAACGGAAATAAAACCATCTTCCTCATATGGTAGTTTATGTGAAAATGCTTTGCACAGTGTCTGGAAAATAACTGATATTCATTAGCATTAGCTACTGTTATGGACTGAATTGTTTCCCCCAAAAAATGTGTGTAGCACCTTGGCTAGGTCATGATTCCCAGTATTGTATGATTGTGTTACGTGATGTGATTTCCTTATCTGTTGTAAACTCTACCACTATGATGAGATTATATGTGATCTCCTCATGTGTTATAAATTCTATCACTGTGATGAGGTTATACTGATGAGGTTGACAAGATTAGTGTCTTAATGCAATCTCTTTTGAGATATAAAAGAGAGAAGTGAGCAGAGACACATGGGAACCTCACACCACCAAGAAAGCAGTGCTGGGAGCAGAGCATGTCCTTTGGACCTGAGGTTCCTGCACAGAGAAACTCCCAGACCAAAGGAAGATTGACGACACAGAGCCAATGGAGAAAGTGTTCCCTTGGAGCTGATGCCCTGAATTTGGATTTGTAGCCTACCGGACTGTGAGAGAATAAATTTCTCTTTGTAAAGCCATCCACTTGTGGTATTTCTGTTGGAGCAGCACTAGATGACTGAGACAGCTACTATAATTAATATTGATCACCCAGCCTATTCTAGCATTTTAAGAAAAGATCTGACACATTCTTTCAGAAATCTATACTAGTATTTCATACCTTCATTATCAATACAGTATTCTCAAGATGAAGATAATAGCATAAGTACATTGCATTTTAATAGTTTTCTTTTAAGAGAGAAACGTGTACATGGAGTCAGACTTTTGAGAGCTCAGAATCTAGAAACAAACACAACTGCGTTTCAATACAGGCTTCCCCTTTTATTAGTTGAGTAACCCTAGGCAAGTATTTTAACTTGTTTAGGCTTAGCTTTCTTGTCTGTTAAAATGGAGGATAAAGACAGTACTTAGCCATGGAGTTGCTGTGAGTATTAAATAAGATCAACACATGATAATTTATGCTGCTGTATTAAATGAACTAATAACGCATGTAAATTCATGCTGCTGTGGGTATTAAATGAGATAATGCATATTAAAAGCACATAGTAATGGATATGTTACTACAACTATTATTCTATTATTGTAGTTATTCCTCAAGACCACACCAGATTTGTAATAGGATATATAAAACAGATTTATGGAACCCGCATAAAGATGGCTTGCTCCACTGCGAGCTCATTGGGGAAGTCTGCTAATCCCCACGATTAAGTTCTTTAGCAGAAATGTCACTTGCTTTATTCATCCATTCCCAGACAAATGTGGTTTCCTCTATAAGAGTCAGGACTGGAAGAAGTCACAGCTCACTAGAAACACTTCACAAATCTCATACTTCCAACTACATGAGGGTGTCATTTCCTAGGGTGAGTCTTAAGTAAAAAGTATAAAACAGGGAAACCTCTCTCCCCGTATTTTGTGTCCCTTCACATTCATTTTAGTTTCTACTCTAGCTCATTTTATATGTTATGACCTGACATCCACACCTCATGTCTCTGGGTACTGTACTATCACCACCACTCCTTTTGAAACCAAGGGCAATGATTAGATAAACTAAAATTCTCACCACCATGTCTATAAATACCAAGGACTCCTTTCATTTATAAAGATGAGAAACAATAGCATTGTTTAGCCAAAGGATTGACTCTCTAATGTGAGCATTTAGATGCTGCAGCAATGGAGATAATTTGAGGTGGGTAGTCTTTTAATCTTATTTTCTAGAATAGTTATGGACCTAGTCCTGACTCAACCACTTCTATCTTCTGGCAATTTCCCGTAGGCTATTCATGCTGAATATAAATGTGTAGTCATTTCATAACACATAAGTAAAATAATTTAATTTTTAGCCAAATGTGGGCCCAGATGATGATCCTTTTTTCTTTCTGTTCAGTGAACATACTCTCTACTGTGAAAGGGGAAATTTCAACTGATTATATTAGTTATTAAGCATAAATCTTTGTGAGGTAGGGACAAATGGTTATTACTTTATTTTTTATGTTTGAGAGAAACCTTTTGTAAAATCATTGCACTTAAATTAATTGGTTAAACATACTTATTCAAAGCTATATATGACAGCTACAATCTCCTGATTCCCAGTTGCAGGCTGTTTGTTCCTTATTGTAGTTCATCTGAATATAAAAATGGGTTTGAGGTCTTATTTCTCCTGATGATAAGAAATATTTCATAATTCAGAACATAATGGAATATGCATAGTCAAAGAACCAGAATATAATTAGTACCTTTTGTGTCATTATTTTAATAATGAATAAAAGGCTAAATTTTTTTTTTTTTTTTTAATGATTCTATAACTCTCCTCAGACTCAGTATTTACTGAAACAAGTTATCAGAAACTAGGAAAAACTCAATTATTTTCTGACTGATGAAGAACGCACAGAAAAAATGGTTAGGTTTTTTTTATTTTTTTGCTTTTGTTTTACTGTTATTCTCATGGAGATACACCCTTAGACTGGGTTATTGAAAGGAAGACAATAGTTTTAATAGTATGAAATTCTGTTGTTCCTGTGTTATTCCATAAATTATTAATTTAAGTCAAGTTGAAATAAAGTCAAAAGTTCCCCTTTTTCTCAGCACGAAACAGAGGGCCTATTCATCTACTACTGGGATTCCCCCTCAACGGGGAATAACCTTAAATAACCTAAATGTAATAACCTTAATAACCTAAATGTAATCCTGCCTCTTCTTATCAGAGAGTAAAGGAAGCATGATTGAAGCCATAGTAGGCTCACCTCACTGCCATTCCTTAAAAACACTCATGTCCTGGAAGGTAGGATTGGGAAGGAGAATAAAAAAGATGAAATGTTTTCCTTTTCAAATGGAACAGGGGTACTAATCAGAGGGACATTATAAGAGCTCGTTAGCACATAATGAGAAACTCTGATTTATTGGTAATGAGGGTTGGCCTCAGTATGTCCAAAGTCTTCTAATGTGCAAATGATACTGAAATGGCAGCAAAACTTGATCAAAAATTAAGTTAAAAAGAGGCACACACAGAGCTTTGCATACAAAAGGAAATTGGATATTACAAATGATGATTCCAAACTGGTAAATAAAAGATGATTTAATGCATCATACCCCAAAAAAGAATCAGTATATAGAAATTAGCTTTTTTTTTTTGGCCTGTGCTAAGGTAACTGACAATTAAAAAATAAATCAATGCTATTCTTATTAAATAAAAAATATTTCTAAAACTGAGGCCAAATAAATGCAGTACCAAACCCACACATGGGGTTAAAAAAAAAACCTATTTCACTTTAAGGGTTCAGTTTATAAAAATAAGACTGTGTTAGTTAAAATAAAAGTTAACAATTAATTATAAATCTTAATATTACTTATAGCTCCTTTGGAAAGGAAAAAAGGTAATTATAATTCAAAAAATTATAACCCTAAAAATAAGTTTATTATAACTCCAAAATTTTTTTCCAATAACTTCAGAGTTTTGTTCTCATCCACATTTCAGTAGCACAGAATGACTCAATATTATTAACAATATTGATAAATCTTAGTATGCATTTGAAGAAAACAGAAAATCAATTTTAAAACTGGAAAAAGATAATAAAATACTCCTCTTACTTTATATTTTTTACAACAGAATAATGAGGGCTTTGCTGTCAAATTTGTGTTTAATGATCCTGCTGTTTTTTAGCTTTGTGGCTTTGGGCAGGTTATTTTACTCCTCTCTCAGCCTCAATTTACTCATCTATAAAATAGGAATAATAATACATTATTCTTTGAGTTACTGAAGGAATTAAATAAGATATGACAATTATTTAATATTTGTCACTTAACACTAAATAAATTTTAACTATTACTATTATTATGGAAGTTTATATTTTAGTATTTATCTCTAATTTTATTAATTACCTATCAGTACAATCTATAGAAATTCTGGTTCTAAATTTTGCCAGAAAAGATAAGGATATTCTAAATTTCCTTTTATACAGTCAGAGATAGATGGATAGACTGACAGATAGATAAGATAGATAAATGGATAGATTAGATAGATGATAGACAGAGAGATAGATGAATAGATTTTCGTCGTATTTTACATAGCCTACAGAGAATTATTCATTTAGGTATAATAACAGTGATTTTCTGGTAATTGAGGGGTGCTTAAAATACTAGTGTTTTGAGATTTTCTTTATTTTGAAGTTATTTTCTTGTAGAATACTAAGAATAACTATATGTAGAGTTGTGAATGAAAATTTTAAGAAGATATGGTTTAGAAATAAAACAAATAATATACTGAACCCTCATCCAGGTCATCTGGTACTTAAATAGCTGTTACTTTGAGCATGCTACTGGATGTCTCTAAGCCTCAATTTTCTCATTCGCAATATGAGAATTGTAATACCAATTTTTGCAAAGTATTTCGTAGATTAACAAGATAAAGTGTGACAAATATGCAGAATGGTTCTGAATACAAAGGAGACACTTAGAAAGCAATAACTGTGTTCCATACCTCCTGAAGTTGTGGTCAGCATTCTCAGAGCTACATCTTACCACTTACAAAATGAAAAGGCACAGATCTTGAAGCAAACGGCGTACGTTCAAATATACATCTAAAACTTATTAGCTGGGTGACTTTGGGCAGCTTACTTAACCTCTCATTGCCTCATTATCCTCATCAGTAAAAAGTTGATACTATAGTACCTACTTCATAAAATTATGCATAGGATTAAATGAGTTAATATTTCTAAACTTCTTAGAATAGTATCTCATATAAGACAAGCACTGAGTGTTAAGTATTATTTTTCTGACCCTCATGCATAAATCCCTTTTTGATGCTCAAAGTATCCAATTATATCAATTTTTTTGTTCTCTTTTTTAACTCTAGATTTCTCTCTTATATTATTAAGGACAGTGGTCTACAAACTTTTTGGTTTTAGAGTCATTTTAAACTCTTAAGAATTATTGAGGATTCCTAAGAACTTTTTTAATGTGGACTATATCTATTAATATTTATCATTTTAGAAACTAGAATAGATATATTTTTAAATATTTATTAATTAATTTGGAAACAATATAATGAACCCATTATATGTTAGCATATGCAACATATTTTCATGAAAAATAAATATATATATTTTTTAATGGTGAAAAATGTGGCAATGTTTACATTTTTGAAAATCTCCTTAATGCCTGGCTTAATAGTAGACAGTTGAATTCTCATAACTTCATCTGCATTTAATCTGTCACAATATGTCACTTTGGTTGAAGTATATGAATAAAATTTGGCCTCACAAAGATATGTAATTTGAAAAGGGAGGAAAAATTTAATAGCTTTTCCAGATAATTCTGAATGTTCTTTGACACTTCACTAAAACTTGGCAAAGGCTAGTTTCTTAAATATTGGTTGCAGTGTGGAATCTGAAACCATCTCATTATTTTATACTTGGTTCCGTTAAAAATCCATTGGTCTTCTTATACTTTGAATAGATCTTTTATGAAAGCAACATTTTATAACATCATGCACTAGCCATTTGGAAAATATTGGTTCAATGGCTTATGTGAATTTCCCAATTGTTGATATATTTCACTAAACAAAATTAAAAAATCACACTTGTAATTATCACTACCAATCTCATCAGGAAAGTCTTTCCGTATTGGGAAGTAATTAAACTTACAATGGAGGACACAAGTTTCCAAAAATTTTAATTTTCACTTTAAATCTCAGATTTCATCATTGACAACATATATTGTCAGTTGTTTTCCTTGAAGTGACAGAATGGCTCACTTCATTTATTTTTTAAGAAAATGTGTGCTAGATAACCAAGACTGAATAATCATAGTTTGCCTGTCAATCACTCGGTTAAGTAAAAATTATGTTCCATGAAAAAGCAGGTAGTTCTGCTTGCAGCTCAAACAATTTCAAGAGAACTTAGAATTCCTCATCACACTTCAGTATGCAGAAGTACTCTACACATACTTCCCATTCTGTCACTCAGAATATTAACAAGGTATGTACTCAGGATTGAGACTTAATAAAAGTAATAATTTTTACTGCTTCATCAAGGACGTTCTTAAGTGAAACAGGGTTGCTCTTTCTTTTCTCACTGTGAGTGTGTGACAGAGAAGAGTACAACGACTACAAGTGCAGAGTTTAGTGCCGTTGCCTTGATTTGTGCTAAGGTACCAGCAGTTATAATCACCACTGTTTCTTTATACATATATATATAGTAACAACTTTATTGAGATATAATTCACATACCATAAAATTCACCCTTATAAAGTGTACAATTCAGTGATTTTTTAGTATAGTCACAAAATTGTGCAGCCACCACCATTATCAAGTTTAGAAATTTTTCATCACCCCAAAAGAAAACCCATACCCATTAGCAGTCACTCTTCATTCCCACTTCCTCCACCCAACCCTAGCAACCACTATTCTACTGTCTTTATGGATGCACCTATGCTGAACTTTTCATACTAATTGAATCATACAACAGGCGGTCCTTTGTTTCTTCTTTCACTTAGCATCCGGTTTTTAGGGTTTACTCATGTTGTAGCACATATCAGTTCTTCATTAGTTTTTATTGACAAATAATATTCCATTGTATATTGTACAGGTCTTGCCCATTTTTTGTCAGAATTGTCCCCAATTATTTAATAGTTTTGACGTTATTGTAAACGTCATTAATTTTTAAATTTGACTTTCTATTGCTAGCATACAGCAAAACCTGATTTTTGTATATTGACTTTGTATCCTGAAAACTTACTAAACTTACTTGATAGTTCTGGAAACTTTTCTGTAGATCCATTGACTTTTCTATGTAGACAGTTATGTTGTCTACAAACACAGACAGTTTTACTTCTTTCTTTCCAATATGTATGCCTTTTATTTCTTTTTCTTGTCTTATTGTGCTGGCTAGAATGCCCAGTGCAATGTTGACTATCAGTGGTGGGAGAAGACATCTTTGCCTTGTCCCTGATCTTAGTGGGAAAGCATTTAGTCTTCTACCATTAAGTATGATATTATCTATCGGTTTTTCAAACATCAACTTGATCACATTGAGAAAATTTCATTCTATACCTAATTTGCTGAGAGTTTTTTTTTTTTTTGAATCAGAAATGGATGTTGAATTTATGTCAAATGCTTTTCTGCATCTATTGAGATAATTGTATAATTTTCTTTTATAGCCTGTTAATATGATCAATTACATGGATTGAATTTTGCATGTTAAACCAACTTTGCATAGATGGGAATAAATGTCAATTAGTCTTTATGTAGTCTCCTTTTGGAGCCCTGGTGGTGCAGTGGTCAAGAACTCTGCTGCTAACCCCAAGGTCAGCAGTTTGAATCCACCAGCCACTCCTTGAACACCCTATGGGGTAGTTCTACTCTGTCCTATACAGTCACTGTGAGTCAGAATTGACTTGATGGCAATGGGTTTGGGTTTTTGTTGTTGTTTTGGTTTAGTCTTTTTGTATTTTATTGGATTTGATTTGCTAAAAAATTTTGAAAGATTTGGACTTAGGTTCATGAGGCATATCATCTGTAGTGTTGTTTTTTTTTTTTTTTTTTTTTTTAATATCTTTATCTGACTTCAGTACACGGGTAATGCTGGCTGATAAAATGAGTTAGAAACTGTTTCATTCTTTTGTATTTTTCTGGAAAAGTTTGTGTAGAATTGGTATTATTTTTTTCTTAGTGTTTGTTGAAATTCACCTGTGAAGACACCTGCTCATTGATATTTCATTATAGGAAGGTTTTTACTGTAAATTCACCTTTGATAATCGGCATAGGTCTTTTTTTTCTTGAATGAGCTTTGATAGTTTGTGTCTTTTAAGGAATTTGTCCATCTTATCTAACTTGCTGAATTCATTAGTATAATGTTGTTCATAATACCTGGCTATTATCCTTTTAATATTTGTAGAATCTCTAGTGATGTCACCTTCCTAGTTCCTGATAATATTTTTTTCCTGTTGAGTTTGGCTAGTGGTTTATCAGTTTTATTTATCTTCTCAAAAAACCAGTTTCAGTTTCATTGATTTTTCTCTATTGCTTTTTTTGCTGTTGTTGTTCTCTATTTTATTGATTTCTCTTTTGATCTTTATTATTTCATTTCCTCTGCTTACTTTAGATTTTATTTGATCTTCTTTTGCTTGTTTCTTAAAATGGAAGTTGAGGTCATTGACTTAAGACCTTTTTCACTTTTCTAATATAGGTGTTTAGTGCTATAAATTTACATCTAATTATGATTTTAGCCGCATCCTGAAAATTTTGAAGTATGTTTTCAATTTCATTTTGTTCAAAACATCTTTTAATTTCCCTCTTTATTCCATATTTTTACCAATGGGTTGTTTAATCTTCAAATATCTGGGGATATTCTAGATATTATTCTGGCTTTGATGCCTAATTTAATTTTATTTTAGTGAGAAAACATGCTTTGTATGACTTGAAGCTTTTTAATTTATTAAGGATGCTCTGTATCTAGTATAGGTACCTTCATGGTTAAAGTCTATGTATACAAGAAAAAAAAATATGTTATTTAGGTCAAGCTAGTTATTGTGTTTTTCAAGTCTTCTATATCCTTATTGATTTTGTGTTCATTTATTCTCTAATTATTGAGAAAGGAGTATTAAGATAGCTGACTATAATTATGGATTTGTCTATGTCTCCTTGGAGTTCAATCTGTTATTATATGAGTATTTTGAATCTCTGTTTTCAGGTGTATATAACATTTAGAATTGTTATGTCCTCCTATATTGCTTGATGTTCAATGTCTAAAAATCGTTGTTTCATATACTTTGTCTGGTATTTTTGTTGTTGATTAAATTGTGAGGGCAAATCAAGTCCCTATTACTCCATCTTGTCCTAAAGCTGAAATCTGTACTTTAAAAAAAATTGTACTTTATTTCCATGTTTCCATAAACCCAATATATAATTCTATCAAAGCTTCTTATGTGGTTTACAAATTTTATGTGCTGCATCTCTCTTTTCCAATAAGACTAATATAACCAAGGGAAGAGCCCAAGTCTTTTTATCATTTGTATATCCAGTGTTGGCTAAACATCTATTAAGCAGCAAGTACTCAATAAACTCCTGCTAAAGTGAGTTAAATTAACAAAAAGAAGTATAGAGCTCCAGGGGAAGAAAAGAAATAGAAAAATCATTCAGCTATTAGATCCTTCTTTTCACTATATATATCAAAATAATTCTATACTGATAAAAAAGAAAAGTTTAATGTAAAAAACTAGAGGAATATAGACATATATATTTATCAAGTTTTCCAGGGCTTATGTGTAATAGAAGAAGAAACAGAGGACAAGACTAATGGATTTAATACCTTCAAAAAGCAAAACTTTGAGAATTTAAAAAGAAATCACACACAAAATTAAGAAACAAAAATAAGGGAAAAAATTATCCCAATAACTTTCACAAGCCACCTAGACAAGATTATCCAAAACTTTAGAAAGGTGAGAGCTGGCATGAAAATTTATATATCTGAGCATCAGTCAAAATAGACAATCCAGACAGAGACTAGAAGAACGAGACTATGGCCCCCAGACTCCCTGCTAACTCAGCCTGAAGCCACTCCTGAAGTCCTCCTTTCAGCCAAATATTAGACAGGCCTATAAAACAAACAAACAGAGCCCTGGTGGCGCAGTAGTTAAGAGCTTGGCTGCTAACCAAAAGGTCAGCAGTTCAAATTCACCAGCCACTCCTTGGAAACCCTGTGGCGCAGTTCTACTCTGCCCTATAGGGTCGCTCCAAGCCAGAATTGACTCGATAGCAACAGGTTTGGTTTGGGTATATAAAACAAACAATAACACACTTGAGGAAGGCACTTCTTAATTTAATCAAGTACATGAGACCAAACGGGAACCCTTGCCCAAAACAGGCCAAATGAGTAACACCTGCCCAAAAGCAAAGCTAAGAATACATGAAGGGACAAGAAACCTAAACGAATGGACATAGGGTCCCAGAGAGTAAAGGGAAAGAGGGAGAGTGCTGACACATTGCAAGGATTTCAACCAATGTCACAAAACAATTTGTGTATAAATTTTTGATTGAGGAAAAAATAGGTAATTCTAAGGGTGAAGTTCACAGAAAAACAATACAGAAATTTAAAAAGGCATACGTGGAGTACAGAAATTTAATAAGGCGTGTGTGGAGTAGCTTAGCACTACATAATGTATAGTACTGAAGAAGATATATTAGAACTAATTACTAGAAATGGAATTCATTGTTGTTGTTAAGTGCCATAGAGTTGGTTCTGACTCATAGCAACCCTACGTACAACAGAAGGAAACACTGCCCTGTCCTGCGTCATCACAATCCTTGCTATGTTTGAGCCCATTGTTGCAGCCACTGTGTCAATCCATCTCATTGAGTGTCTGCCTCTTTTTCACTGATCCTCTGCTTTAACAAGCATGATGTCCTTCTCCAGGGACTAGTCCCTCCTGATAACATGTCCGAAGTACATGAGATGAAATCTCGCCATCCTTGCTTCTAAGGAGCATTCTGGCTGTACTTCTTCCAAGATGAATTTGTCCGTTAGGTCAGTGAATTTATGCAGATTTGCAAGACATTGTAGAGAAAAGATAAGATTGGAAGGAGACTGAATAATGTTTACATTCTTGGAACTGCAAAAATTACAATAAATGAAAACATACTTGAGTGTTTCAAAATGGGGTAGTAGACTATATGCAATTGAGACTTGGCTGTGCAGAACCCACTCTTGATGCCCTAGCTATGGACTTCTGTTCTTACATTAATGACATTATAATGAGGAAAACCACATATCAATCAAGAGCTGGAGTAGGATGTGTTCAAATGATTGCAAGTTCTTCTTTGAAGGAAGGTCTAGGAAAAAGTTAGGGAGGCATTTGTACAATGAACAAAGGATGAAATCATATGGTGGTAGTCTTGGACCAGAGAAAAAGAAGACTGTTAAATATGTAATCTTATACTTCTCAGGTACTGCAGGCCTGCCGCATTCCCATTGACTGGAATATTTCAGTGTGTATAATGAATTAAATGCAATGTACCTCCACCGTACTTTACCTGTCCTGTTTGATGCAATTTCTGAATGGAATAAAACCCAAAAGGAAATAAGCTGTGTGTGTTGACAGTTACCACACCCCAAAGGAAGCTTAAGAAAATGAGATTTAAAAAAACTAAAGTTCTGGAGTGTAAATAGAGAGCTTCTCTATAAAGATAGACTGAAAAAACAGTCTCTGACATCTGGAAAAAGAAATGTCAAAAGAGTTTGTGATAAATATTTGACAAGAGAGAATAAACATGTTTATCAATTACTGGAATCTTAGAACCAGAGCTTAGACTTTTAAAGAAGTAAGTCCAGGACAAATAAAATTACAGATGTACTTTACACATAAAGAGCTAAATAAATGGAACTAATTATGGTAAGTGATAATATACATTAAAAATATAAATCATTGCAAAGAGTTTTAGTTGATTTCATAGCTGATAAATTCATAATGGTTTGTGATAAAAAACCAGGATATATTAAAAGACACAACCCAGTTTTGAAGCTAACATCAAAGAGGGTGGTCATTCAATGTTATATTTTGGGGAGGGGGGGTGCATAGTTAGGGTCTAAATATTTGACTGAACTGAGGAGTTGGCCAAATATGGTAATTTATATACCTGCAATTGGTAAAGAGAAAAACAAAACCACTAGTCATCTCCCTTTAAAAGGTCAGCCATTTTGAAAACTGGTTAATACACTATTTTAGGGAAGTTATTGTTTATTACTGTGATGATGGGGATAGTGTACTTATTTCCAGATCAGTGCTACCTTATGTATAAATCTATATAGAAAGACTTTTGTGTTGGTAGCACATTTTTTTTTTATTTCTTATGGAATAGCTTTGCAAAAATGTAATAACTGGGTAGTACACAGACTTTAGAAGATGAGTAAGCGTCTCCTTAACCTTGTATTTTTGGGACCATATGATCTTCTTTAACCTTTCCTTGATTGGGTCTATTTTTCATCTGTTAGATAATGTTTGTCAGTACTATTGCATATGCCCTAATATTCAATAGGCACAATTTACACAGTGGCAGTACTACATTGCTGACTGTTATTCACCGTGCTTTGATCCCCAGGTCTAGTTCTGGCCCCTAATTCTGACTATTCCTATCTTCTATCAGATTAATGATAGTCTGAACCTAATACTTGTTTTGTACTTGTCCTTTTATAAACTTGTGTTGACAGGCCATTTCTTATTTGTCAAAGCCATTTTGAATTAATTTCCTCTTTTTTCCTGTGTAACCAGATTATTGGAAAATCTAATAAGGATACCTTTTTTCCCATCACTCAAGGTATTGATAAAGATTACTGGAATCAAGCTGATCCCATAGGAGCATCCTTCTATATGCTTTATGTTTCCTCTGGTTCTCATATGCATACAATATTTTTCTTTTGAAGAACCATGTGGATGAGCAGTTGAGCCTAGTGATGGTTTATGTTGTAAACTCAATAACATTCAATAATATCTCCTTTCCTGTTACTAACATTCACAATCCTTGATTTGTATGGAAGCCAGTAGGTTTATGATGCTATTCAAATGGTGCTGTCCATGTAAACATAAAAGTCTAGAACATCTTGATCAACAAAGTTCATCCTTAAGACCTATAATATTGTACAGACAAGAAAAGATATTTGTTCCTATTTGATAACTATGCATCTTGAAGATATTACATTGCATCATCTCCATTTCACAAACGGGGAAATCAGAAGTTACTTGGTCAAGTCATTCTCTAGTGGACATGTAACCAAGTACGGTGAAGCTGAGGTCTTCCAAAAGTATCTCCTGTAAAGTTTGTGGTTTTGCCATTAAAAGAAAAAAAAAACCCAGACCCATTGCTATCGAGTCAATTCTGACTCATAGCAGCTCTATATAGGATTACACAAAATTTTATGGTAAAATACAGGAGTGCTTGTTCTTTTTGAGGCTCACTATGGCCATAAGGAACAATTTGAAGAAACAGATGTGTGAGAGATTTCTTTAATGTTAGATGTGATTAGACAAGACATAAATGCAAATGTTAATAAATGTGATAAAATTCATATTCATATTCAAAACAGCAAGCATTAACTGTATGCTTCTAAGTTTGCCTTGTATTCAACATTCAGTATACGGAGGTACTTAATAACTACTGTGTAACAAAGTTTCTTGGCACAGATAAAGAGCTGCTGATATTTAAACAAGAAACAATGAATGTTTTCTAGTTATCAAGCAAGGAGACCATCTTTACACTTTAATTCTGTTGTAATAGAATGGCTAATTTTAATAGCAGAAATATCAGTTCAACATATCAGCTCCAATCATCAATCCTCTAGGCAAATAGTTGGAGAACTAGTCAGCATCTTATATGACATTAGAAGTGTGCCAGTGGAGTATCACATTAAATATGGCAGTGGAGTAGTTTCTCCCAGAGAATCATGTTCATCCATTTCTAAGCATGGTGCCAAAGGAGCTTCTAAATGGGCAACTCTCAAATTATGGGTGTAGTTTTAAAATGGGCAGAAAATGGCTGACTGTTCATTTTTAAAATATTCTCCAATTATTTAAGTTGAACATTAATTTCCAAGCATACACCATATTCAGTATTATTTTGAGGACTAATTATTATGGAGTTGGAATGATATAAATTGATAGAAAAAATATGAAGAGTCAATATTATTTTAACTGTTGAGTATCTTCAGGTTTATTTATTGAACAAACACTCATGTAAGTATGTGGAAAATATAATATCTTCCTAAAATTTTATAATGATAAATAGCTCTAAATTTGGAGGGAAATTTTAAATTAGAATAGTAGAATTTTTACCATTGAGAAAATATTTAGAAACACAGACATCACAAGGTGAAACAAAAACTATCACCTTTCAAAAAGCAGTGTTATGACAACAAGACAAATCATCTTAGAAAGAGTAACAAATCTTAAGTCTCTTCAACTCTAGGATACCAAGTACCGTGCTGTGCATATAGAGGAGTAAATATCTGTGATAGATGGAGGTTTCTGACATCAGATCCTCCTTCTTTAAGCGATACATTTTTATCCCTAGAGGTAAATGCTGAGCTAAATTGTTTTCCTTACAGAATGCCCAATCAGAAAAGCTCACATATTTGGGTACCCAGAGCCTACCATAGAATTTTTTTCTAGACAAAATGACTGCAACCTAAGCTGGCTGAAGACAAAATTGTTTCGTCCTTGGCTTCCCCTTCCCGCTTCTTCTTTTCCAAATCCTCTATCAAAACTAATCTCAAAAAATAGATGGATAAACCCATCCATGCTGAAGTGTACCCAACTCAGCAAACTTTATGCATTACTCTACCCCAGTTGTATTTAGATCATAATAGCAAAGGTAGAAATTAGCCAATTGGGCTGAGAAGGTATTTGATAGTAAATGTTTTCAGTGCACCAAAAATCGTTTCATTTCTGCCGTCATCTAGTAAGAAATGCTTAGCTTCCACGCATTTTACTTAGGACTAGTGCAGACAGGGGGTACCACGGAGACTTCAGCTGATATAAAATGCAGCAAACTTACTCCTGATGGGAGGTAGAAAAAAGGCCACATCATTCTCAGCACTCCATCCCTCACAAAACTAAATGGTGGCTGACAATGATATTCAAGCTTCTGATTCTTATTAAGGTTGACTATTGAAACTTGATTAGCCTATAATTACATACGGCTTGAATCAAGAATGTCAAATAATGGGGCAGGACCTCTATAGCTAGGGAATCAACTTACAACCTAAGTCGGTCCATGAACAACCTGCTCATATAGCACTCAGTCATAAATTGTCCCGAGTTTAATCTGGCAAGAAGTGGTGAGAGGACATTTTCTGTCAAGTGTCCAAAACTGAATTCTCTATTTCTGAAGCACCAGCTGACCCTGGGTACTCAGGGGAGAGAGAAAGAGAAGGAGAATGAGAGAGGACAAGAGACAGAGGATAGTTATGAACCAAATGGCCTGTAGTTTTGTGGCTGGAGTTTATGTATGTCTAAAATTATAAGCAAGTGGATTCAAAAAAATCATTAAATTTTGTCAAAATCTATAATGTGTAAGCACAGAAAACTAACTAGTTTAATTAAAATGGTTAATGTTTAAATTTTTTGGTAATTGTTACATAGAAATAACCAACGAGAGATATAATTTTTGTTATTTGCTTTGAAAAGAAAGTGAAAGTTCAATATGCTACATGCATTGTATAGAATTTATTCAAATATATTTTAAAAAAAAACTGTTGCTGTCGAGTCAACTCCAACTCACAGTGACCCTATAGGACACAGTAGAGCTGCCCCATAGGGCTTCCAATGAGTAGCCGGTGGGTTCAAACGGCCAACCTCTTGATTAGCTGCCGAGCTCATAACCACCGAACCATCAGGGTTCCGTTCAAATATATAGATGATTCAATATATCATTCTCTATTTTTTTCATAGAGGATGAATAGAATCTGATCTGGGAAATATGAAACAGCATGTGCTTATGATGGGATATGCGATGTGTGTAGGAAAATCTCTACTAATTCTTAGTTTTAGGAATTCCATAATAGTTATCAGTTACACACACCTTGCTATAAACTAGTAGCAGGTCTAGTTGGAGAGATCATAATATATGTCCAACAGCAGCTTGAAACTGGCTGATATACACATTTAAGAGATGTTAAGACATTCACACTAAAAAGCAGCAAGCCTCGGCAGAAACATCACGATTTTGAGTTTTCTTAGGATCTGTGCATTCTATGCCCCATGCTTACCTCACTGCTTGGCTCCAATTCTGCTTGGTTGGCTTTGACTTAACTCAACCCCTTCCTGAATGATTCCATTAACTTGGTGTTTCTGGTAGTAGCTCTGCTCACCTCAACCTTGATGCTGAGTTGGCTTCTCCTGTTTAATCTCATAGTGCAAACCAATCTACAACTTCAGTTTCCACTGTCCAGGCTCTTTTCCTGGGATAACTGACTTTCAAAAGCTGTGTTGTTGTTGTTGTTGTTGTTAGGTGCCATGGAGTCAATTTCAACTCCTAGTCATTCTATGTGACAGAATAGAACTGTCCCATAGGCTTTTCTAGGCTGTAATCTTCATGGGAGAAGATTGCCTGGTTTTTCTCCTACAGAGCAGCTGGGTGGGTTTGAACTGCCAGCCTTTCAGTTAGCAGCCAAGCACTTAACCACTGAGTCACCAGGCCTCCTTCAAAAGTTGTAAGGGTATATAAAAATGAGTTTGGTCCTTGGAGTTGGAAATTCTGTTCTTGGTTCTGCCAATATTTAGTGATATAGCCTTGGTAAATTATATGACTTTTCTATTTCTTGAATTATTTGTTTTGAAATGGGATGGCTGGATTATATGGCTCTTAAGATCTCTGACAGATACTTTGTTCCAGTTTGATATAACTTGGGTTGATTCCATTATTTTATCAATTCCTAGGATAATGAACCATATGAAAGTGGATAAAGGCCAAGTATATCAGAAATGTAGTGCCAATGCCAATCAATCTTTTAAGAAAATTTGGGAAGTTCACGGTTTAGACATTAACTAAAAGCCAACAAATAATTCTTATGCATGAGCTTCTCTAGTATTTCCCTACAGCATGATCTTAGCATAGAGCTTTCAGCCTTTTCAGCATCCAGGTTATGCTAGATCAGCTTGATTCAGTAAGATGTTAACATCATCCTATCTGCATTTTTTTAAGCTTTGAATTCTCAAAACACCTACAAGGAAAATGATTGTTTCTGACATTATTTGACTTTCTTGATTCAAGCAGGGTGTAATTATATCCCTGATCAAGTTACCGTAGACAGCTAAAATCCAGAGAAAGATACCACATATGGAAGCTTTATGGTTAATCACAAACAGATACAACTGGATTTTTCTTACCCTGCATTGTATTCTAAGGGTCATTTATATTTTTTACAATAAATGTAATAAGACTACACATAAATATACGCTAATATATAGTTGATATTTCAATTAAGTATGAAATTTGGAAGTGAACATCACTTCCAAATGTGCAGTGTAGTTCTATAAAGGCTTTTAAATTAATATATTTGTTTGTTATTATAGTATATGCATTTATCAGCCACTGAAAACTGAAGTGGATCATTCTGGCTGCGACAGCAGGGAGCTTTTAAAATATCCAGTCAACTCAGTTAAAAAATAACCTCAGAAAACAATAGAAAATAAAAATATCAACCTGTTGGCTCACGTAAACCCAACATGTATTATGATCCTTTTCATGCTTTTTACATTGGAGGTACTGTAACTACTGCAGATTTTTATCTCACAAAGTCAAGTTTCGGAGAAAGAGAAGCTATAAATTCTCATACGTGTTATTTATTTATATTCCTATCTATTATAATCTGTCTTCTGGGACTATTATCGCTCTGTCCTTAATCACTAAAATGGGAGTCAGTTTCTTAAAAAATAAGAGAAAATTAGTATTAAAACAAGACCCAGAGGGACCAAATAGAATAATCGTAGACGCTAAAAAATGTGTTAGTGTAAATAAGCAAAGACTGTATCTAAAACCAACCCTCCAAACTCAGTTTAAGTGTGAAAAATTTGTGAATCATTTATATGTTTCACAAACAAAAGGGCAGTATTTTAGTATTTTGAGATTCTTAATACATGAGACACTATAGGTGCCTCTAAAATGTAGTTAGTGAGCAGCTACTAAACACAAACTCTGTAAAAATGTAGAACATTTAAATGGATGGGTTAGAAAAATAAGCATGTTGTACAGTATGTTGCTTAAAACCTTTGCATCAATAATCTAGGCACACATTTAAAGGATGGTAGAGAAGCAACATGGCTTTCAAAATAGAAAACTCGAAGCCCCAAAATCTATTTTCAAAAGAATTAGTCTAATAAAGATAAAACAATAGGGAGGTTAGCATTGGTATCAATAATATAAGTGGAAAAGTTCTCTACATTTCTGGCTGAAATTTACAGTGATTGAGCGATAATATTTTTTTTTCTTAAAAACACTTAAAATTTATAGTAGGGTTCAATCTTTTATCACTTACATTCATAACCAGCATTCTTCATATTACCTTGGTAGTAGAGGAAAATGTGAATAACAGTATTGAATAAAGCTTTATATGACAGTATCTTATCAGCCATCATGCACACTTGGGCAACAGCTTTCAATACCAGTATATTACTGAAGACAGTTTGAGGTTTAGACATTCTAAGGCATGGCATTTTACAGATGTAAAACCAGCATCAGCTTGGAGTATGGCATCCTATTTTTAATTTATGTAAATGTATTTTCTTCCTAAAAGGCTCTTTAAGAATTCATGCAGAGAAAGCTCATCTTGCAAATTTAGAGATGGTTCATTTTTGATGGAAGAAAACACTTGGTAGTACTTTATTAGGGTATCTGTATTTTCTCTTTTTTGATTCTTTCCCAGTTCTCATTTAAAATGAGAAAGAGAATTCTCATTTTAAATTCTCTCATTCTTGCACATATATTTTATTTTAATGATGCTTCAGAAAAAATTGTAAATCCTGGTGGCAGAGTGGTTAAGTGTTTGGCTGCTAGCCAAAAGGTTGGCAGTTCGAATCCACCTGGCGCTCCTTGGAAACCCTATGAGGCAGTTCTACTCTGTCCTATGAGTCCAGATTGACTGGAAGGCTATGGGATTGGCTTTTGGTTTTTAGAATGAATTATTTTCAACTTGAATTAAATGCTTTCTTTATTATATTTTTTTAATCTTGAAAAGTAAAAGAGGCTTAGTTAGCAGATCACCTTGTATTTACAATAAAAGTGGATTTATGTGTGTGTGAGTGTGTGTGTGTGATTTAGCCTTGGTTTAGTTAAGAGATGATCAAAGTCAATAAGGCAAAGTTCACAACCTTTGTAGGTGTTTGCGCAGTGTCTTAGATGGACATCAGAACTATTAGCTGTTAACTATTTTTAAAATAAATGTCAGCCTTGGTTTTTCATCTACATAATAAATAAAGCCATAGCGATAAGTGTTTATTATGACCATTACAGTCCCCATTCCTTGGAATGCTACAAATAATATAAGAAATTGAAAATGTAGTTCCTGCCTATAAGAAGTTCACAATTTATTTGAGAAGAAATGATGCATGGAGGATCCGTGAAATAATTAGGAAATAACACGAGGAAACAGGGTGAGCCTCGAACTGTGGGCTGGCAGCTTTCCATAATCAAAGCTTTCAATGGCAGTGATATACTGAAGTCAGCCTAAAATTTATATAGATGCCGTAAAGCCTGGACTTTTACTTATGCAAAACCAATGTTGGCTTGGCATATGAATTTTTATGCTCTAGATTTTTTTTTCCAGGAAGAAGTCTTTATAGGATAGAGTCATCTGGGGACCTGAGTGGTGGAGTGGGCATGGGCATGGTACATGGATATTCTTCCTTAGCACTAAGGGAAAGGCATAGATGTTGGATTGAAAGAGAGAGAACTATAAGCATTGATGTAGGCAGAGGTTGGGACAAGAAAATATGCAGTCACAAAATCAGAGCTGGATAATACTAGGGTTAATATTCTGAAAGCAGTTTATATAATAAAGACATCAGTATTATCTGAAGCCAGATGATGATAGGAATAGTGAAGAGATACAGACTCAGACAGGAGTGAAATGGTAAGAAAAGAAGGTTGATGTCTCCAACCAAATGGGCACCTGAGGGAAGGGGAAATCTATCTTTCCAGAATGCTTCAGCTAGTGCTCTACTAAATCGCTCCCCTCTCCGCTCACAAATTCATCAGCTATTTTTTGTCTGCTAGTCTTGTCAATGATTTGTCTTTAATCCCAACTTTTAGATGTACCAGATACCACAAAGGATGTTGTGAAATACAAACAATTTTTGACTACCAAAATTGTGAACTAAACTTGGAAATAAACATATTTTTTGAATAGTCAATTATATTATCTACAATAAAGAAAAATAATGTTCCATATCTGTCTTTTTCCCTTGGCAGTATCCTGTTCTGTTTTCTTTCTAGAAATGCAATGCTTTCCCTCATGCATTAGCTTATATATTAATTTAATCATTACCCTCTCAAAGGTAATTGTATGACTGGAAAGCAGAGTAGACACAAGGATGGTTAAGAGCTGTATCTGCCCAGATTTATTGTATATTTGATTGACTAGGGAAATGACTTTCAGTTGACATCTGAGCCAACAAGTTAGCTGAAATAAAATTTTGCTTAATACCTTTGCATCAATAATCTAGGCACAGCCTCATTGATTGAGAAAGTCTGATCAATAGAGTATTACTGGCTGCCTAACTGCAACTTTGCCAGACTTTTTTGCTAATTCTGCTGATGACCTTCTTACCGCTGTTTCTCAGGTTCACCTTTTTTTACTTTGAAATTCAGTTTGCTCCATTTGCTGTTATTTAAAGAATTTACACATTCAATTGATTTTATTCCACCTGCTAGTTATAGTGTATTGGATGCAAAAGATTGCACCTTATTGTGGTGAAGCTTTAGAACTGCCAAAGTGTTCATATATTTACTAGGCATTTTCATATCAAACATAGTTGGGAAAATAATCCAGAACAATCAGTTACGGTGCCTAAGCAATAAAAAGATAATATTCCATTTTGTAAAGATGATGCAAATAAGCAAAGATCTGCAAGTATTAAAGAGGATATTGTGATATTGAGTGGAAAAATAAATGGAAATAGAAATAAGACATATCAACTCTGGATTTCAGGATAGCAGGATAATAAAGGAAAAGAGGCAAAAATATCCCATATGGAGAAAAAAAATTCTTATGGAATGTTTAGAGCTTAATGAATTTTGAAAATAATGCTCGAGAACTGTGAAGGTCTTAGATTTTACCCTATTTACAGACTAAGAAGTTAGCCTGCCACAGTTTTATGTGCTGGCAGAAAACTCGAGACTCTTGGGTCAGTGACAATGGGCTTTATAATTCACAACAAAAGCAGTAACCAGAGTATCAGCATTTGTACCAGTTCCCCAAATCCTATTTCCCACAGAGCAAGTTAAGTGCAGAAGACCACATGCGCAGTGTATTGTATTGCAGTGTACTGTATTACAGATGAAGAACCCTGAACTTAGTGTACCCTAATCTTTTATAATAGACAGTAAGCATGCCTGCTCTTTACTCCAGATGGAGACACTGTCTCTATCTTGCAAAGTTTTGCTATACAAACATCCTTGAGATGACAGCAAGAACAAAAGCTGTCAGTGACTCTGCTCGCAAGAGATGCAGAAGCATGAAAGACCCATGGAAAATTGTCTCTCAACTATTATCTTTTGTGAACCTCTCATTTTACAGTCATTGAAACTAGAATAGCCTGAGACCTGAAGTACCACATTCTCCCACTAAATCCCTACCCCTCAGTTTCTTGACCTCTTCATCTCCAATGACCTTCTCTTCCACTCTAACTCAGTCACTCAATCCCGTGGCTCACTGTGGAACTTGTAATCACCCGGATTTATCTATCTCTGAAAAATTGAGTTCAAACATCATCCAGCCACTGACCACAGCATCCTCCCCCTTCAGACCTCTCACTCAGTAATCGTGCCTATTCTTCAGCCTCATCAAAACTCCATTCCCTTGTCCTCCATACTTCATCCCTCTCTAACAACAATCATTTACCTTCACATTCTTCCCTTTCCAGTTTACCCTCCTTGTCAATCCTTCCAACTGCTCTCCTCAACTTCGTCTGTTTTTTTCTTACTTGACATTTCTGCAGTAAGACCTCAGTTTTGAATAAAATCAAGTACAAGCTGTTTTCTCAGCTATACCTGGGGTGCTGAGCACTGCTAGTAAAAATTTCACACTTGAGCAGATTTGTTTCAATATAAATTCATGGTCACCAGTCTCAACCTGACTTCCAGCATCACATTTTTTTAACTCCTCCACTCTTCTTAAATCTGACTTAATCTGACCCTCACTCACAAAAAAATGACATTAATTCCTCTGCACATAAAAAAAAGAAGCCATCAGATGAAAAACTCTCTCAACCTCCCAACACCAATCCTGCACTGTAATGCCATCCATCTTTTCCTTCGTTCCCCTGCTCAAATAGAGATGTCACTTCTGTCAACTAAAGCTAAGGTTAATTCTGCTATCTATGGTTTGAAGTTATGTCAGAGCCTGCTAATTGTCCTCTGATATCTATTTCCTTCTTCTTCTTCACTAGTGTAACCCTGAAATTGTAGCTGAGCATGTGGCCATCCTGAATCAGGACTGCAATTTCCATCTATACCAGTAGTTAAGTATGGCTGTAGGATTTCTTCTACAAATTCCTGTGTTTTTTTTTTTTTTTTTTTTTTTTTTACACTTACAGCACATCTCAATTTGGACTAGCCACATTTCAAGTGCCCAATAGCCACATGTGGTTGGTGGCTACCACACTGGTCAGTACAGGGTTAGAGTTCTTCCTTGAGGACTTTAGCCATGAACAGTAAAGCAACAAGATGGAAGGAAATTGGGTTCCTCACAAAGGAACATCACACCAATGCTGTATAGCTTACTTGGATTTTTGCAGAACAGAAAAAAATAAATTTTCTTCTTATTGAGGCCGAAGTTATTCTGAGTTTATTACTTGCAGCTGAATCTCAACACCTTCTGCCTTGTCAGAAATGTATTTCCTTTCATATATCCTAGAGAAATAAGAGCTGTCACACAAATAGACATATGCACACCCATGTTCATTGCAGCATTGTTCACAATAGCAAAAAGATGGAAACAACCTAAGTGCCTATCAACAGATGGATGGATAAACAAACTATGGTACATACACACAGTGGAATTTGTTGTTGTTTTTAGGTGCCATCAAGTCAGTTCTGACTCATAGTGACCCTATAGGACAAAGTAGAACTGCCCCATAGAGTTTCCAAGGAGCAGATGGTGGATTTGAACTGCTGACCTTTTGGTTAGCAGCTGAACTCTTAACCACTATGCCACCAGGGCCCCCCCTCCAACACAACGGAATACTATGCAACAATAAAGAACAATGATTAATCTGCAAAATGTCTCACAACATGGATGAATCTGGAGGCCATTATGCTAAGTGAAATAAGTCAATCACGAAAGGACAAATACTGTTTGAGAGCACTATTATAAAAACTCATGAAAAGGTTTACACAGAGAAGGAAACAATGTTTGATGGCTATGAGGGAGGAGGGGGCAAGGAGGAAAAAACACTAAATAGACAATAGATAAATGGTAACTTTGGTGAAGGGTAAGACAGTACACAATACTGGGGAAGTCAGCACAACTTGACCAAAGCAAACTCATAGAAGCTTCATAAACACCTCCAAATTCCTTGAGGGACCAAATTACTGGGCTGAGGACTGTGGGGACCATGGTCTTGGGGGATATCTAGCTCAATTGGCATAACATAGTTTATAAAGAAAATATTCTACATCCTACTTTGGTGAATAGCACCTGAGGTCTTAAAAGCTTGTGAGCAGCTATCTAAGACACTCCACTGGTCCCAAACCATCTGGAGCAAGGAAGAATGAAGAAAACCAAAGACACAAGGAAAAGATTAGTCCAAAAGACTAATGGACCACAACTGCCACAGCCTCCGTTAGACTGAGTCCAGCACAACCAGATGGTACCTAGCTACCACCACCAACTGCTC
Source organism: Dugong dugon (assembly GCA_030035585.1). NCBI lineage: Eukaryota > Metazoa > Chordata > Mammalia > Sirenia > Dugongidae > Dugong > Dugong dugon. The sequence continues at coordinate 125,409,055 of CM057461.1, read as the reverse complement.
TGACAGGGATCACAATAGAGGGCCCTGGACAGAGCTGGAGAAAAATGTAGAACAAAACTCTAACTCACAAAAAAAGACCAGACTTACTGGCCTGACAGAGATTGGAGAAAACCCAAGAGTACGGCCCCTGGACACCCTTTTAGCTCAGTACTGAAGTCACTCTTGAGGTTCATCTTTCAGCCAAAGGTTAGACAGGCCCATAAAACAAAATGATATTAAATGGGCACACTAGCCCAGGGGCAAGGACGAGAAGGCAGAAGGGGACGGGAAAGCTGGTAATGGGAAACCAAGGTCAAGATGGGGAGAGTGTTGATACATCATGGAGTTGGTAATCAATGTCACAAAACAATGTGTGTATAAACTGTTTAACGAGAAACTAATTTGCTCTGTAAACCTTCATCTAAAGCACACTTTAAAAAAAGAAAAGAAATCTATAGCCTTTCTCTGCTGTACATTTCACTACTGCCATTAATCTGACCCAATAACATGGAATAAACAACAACCACCTCATAAAACTGTTATCAGGATTAGAAAAGGTTACTATATTAGATACTTGCAACAGTGTATGGTACTTGTAAATACTGTATAAATATTAGTTATATATATCCTCATATATAGATCTTCCTTATGACATTTGAATATTCAAGGCTCTTTTGTCTGAAAGAATAGTAGTAATACAAAATCCCTCGGCAGCTTGTCAGCTACTCTTTAATGGCTGAATTAAGAGTTGTCTATATCCCCATCTCCACTTACTCACCTGTTACTGATGTTTCAATCACCTACAATCTGGATTTCATTTCTATCACTCCACTGGAACGACTGTCACTGAGGCTTCCAATGGCTTTCTTATTACTAAATCCAATGGATTCATATCACTTCTGTATAGCATTAGACAATTAACTGTCACCTATTTTTGAAACACTGTCTTTTGTTAGTTCACTAGATTTTTATCTTCCCTCTCTGGCCGCTTTTTCTCAGTCATCTGGGTGGGCTTCTCTATCTCAGCCTCACGTACCTCAGGTTTCCATCTTAGGCTTCCTTTTGTTCTCTTTCTCTGTGTGCTCCTGGATAATCTCAGCATCCCTAAGATGCTCATAGTATATCAAGCCCATAGAACATTCCCATGTTCTATAACTCTACTGGTAATTCCACTTAGATGTCCCATGGAGACTGCATTCTCTTAACCTCCAAACCTATTCTTCCTACGAAAATTCTATCTCAGTGAACGGTATGAGCACCTGTACAATTGTCCAAACCAAGAAAAGGGAACCATGCTTGACTCCCCTCTGTCCTTGAGTCCCACCAAACCCATCAGTTACTAAGTCCTCCTAATTCTATTCTTGACATATATCTTTAGAATGCACTCACTTTTCTGCATCCCTACTGTCATCACCTGAGTGAAGATAAAGTCTTAACTTTAACCATTATCTCACACTTGAACTAGTACAATAGACTTCTATGCTGTCCCAAAATTCGGTCCTAATTTTCTTTGATCCATTCTTTGCACTAGATTTCACCAACATGACTATCTACTTCTCTACTTAAAAACTTCTTTTCTTACTAGATCAGGAAGAAGTCCAAATTCCTTAACATGCAAATTCCAGAACCCTGGTGGTGCAATGGTTAAGAGCTACAGTGAGCTACAGCTGCTAAGCAAAATGTTGGCAGTTCGAATCTACCAGCTTCTATTTGGAAACCCTGTGGGGCAGTTCTACCCTATCCTATAGTGTCACTATGAGTCGGAATCAACTCAACAGCAACAGGTTTTTGTTTGTATGTTTTTTGGCATTTGCTTACTTCCCTACTTACAAACTTATCATTCTAATCATAAACCTGCCATTCTAATTACAAACTTGCCATTCTCCATTGCTAGCCTCCTTATGTACCATGCTTTAGACTCAATAAGTTTATTTCAGCTCCTTGAATATATCATTCTCTCTCTCACTTTTTGACCTCTAGTGGGCAGTATTGCTTGCATCCCAGGAATCCATGCTTCTCCTCCCCTTTTGGGTAGCAGTTTGATTTCTGGGTAGGAATGACCCCAGCTCCACAGCAATGCTCTGAATGGCCAAACCATTCATGAAACTTCATCTCCTTTAAGACAGTTATTGGTTCAAGGATGAGCACATGACCTAAATTGGTCCAATCAGAATGAATCCCAGATTTTTTGCTTGATGGTTCAAAGAAAAAGGCACTTTCTTCTTCTCTATTTTGGGGTATATATATGTTAAGCATAAAACTGACATAGCCATTTTACTACTGTAAGAAAATCCAGCCTTGAGGCAAAATTGAAGCAGAGCCAAAAAATTAGAAGGAAATTGAACAGGAGGCCTGATAACACTACATCTGAAACCCTCCCTATCTCTAGACTTTTAAGTTGGATCATTTGATTTGGACTATCTGCCAGTGATATCCTGACTGGAATAGGAAGTTCTGCTTGCTAGTTCCTCTACCAGGAATATGTATATCTCAATTCTTCATCTAGCTAATTCCTATTTATTCTACTCTGTTCTTAATGTAGACACCACTACCTACATAAATCTTTCCCAGACTGGCATAGGTGCCCCTTCAATGTCCCCTCATAGCACCATGACCACCTGTATAATCACCTTCATCTCAATGATTATAATTGCTTCTTTGTCCCAGGGGAGAACATTCGTAAGAGATAAAAAGCACTGTGAGTCTAGACACCATGATTTTAATGCTCAGTGTCCCGTTTCCAGCATGTAACACACTCCTAAGCACGTAGTAGGTGTTTCCTAAATATCTGTTGACTCAATCATTGCTAACCTTTAGAGAGCACTTTTCATGTGTCAGACGTTGTGCTAAGATCTTCACATATTTTATATCTTATTAAATAATTACAACAGTCCTATGAGGCATGTACTATTATTATTAACTCTTCTATTGATGAAGAAACTGAGTATTAGAGAGGTTAAACAACTTCATCATGTTCACACATCTGGCCAGTGTTGAAGCTGGAGTATGAAGCCATGTAGTCTGTCTGCACAGTGTATGTGCTTAGCCATTACAGTATTCTGTCTCCAAGAGAATGAAAGAATAAATAAGAATCATATTTAGAACCTTAGTCATATTACTCCCATCAGTGTTTTTATTAGTGTGCCACTGCTGAAAAATATTTTAATCCTCTTCTTCCCAAAGCTCTCTTTGCAAGATCAAGATCATGGAGTGAAGTGATCAAAGTTTCAGCTTAATGAGGAATGAAGGGAAAAAAAAAAAACCCTGTGATTAGATTCATTACCTTCAGTGAAAATACCACCTAGTATTTCATGAGGTTAAGTGCAATCTTAGCATTTGAATGCTCTATTTTAATGTTGTTCCTTCATATTTCTGTACCCAAAGATATTTTAGAACTGACTCAAATTAAGTCGTTTTAAGGAGGAATTTTTTCACAACTGTAAAATTTCAGAACATTGAACTGGTGCTTCCAGCTGCAAAGCCAGGAATACAGGATGGACGGCATGATGGCTGCATAACATTCCTCACATAACTCAGTGTTTATTTGTAGAACTAATGCCCTAGAATATTCCCATGGGATTTGAAATCTCTCTTTTGCTTTTTTTCCCTTGTTGTCAGTTCTTAATGTCCACTATCCAACTACAGTGAGCTAAAGTGGGATATATTTTGCTTGTGGAAAAAAAAAAAAAAGGTTCACAACTTGACTCAATTTCTCTAGTTAACACATTAATACTTGTTTCAGGGCCACATCTTTGAGTGCTCACAGTATGCTAGGCTTTGACAAAACTATATGAAGCAAGACCTCTGCTATTTAATACATAGAATCTCTAACTCAAATACTCTGGAAATTTTAGAGCACTCTTTGGGTGATCATTCTAGGTTTAAACACACATTTTTAGTTTAAAGACACATTGATTTAGTCTTTAAAAAGTTTAAAATTAGCTTTTTTCTTATTGCATAATACATATTCACCGTACAGAAATTAGAAAAGCATACAAACAAAAAGAAGAAAATAAAAATAGCCTATGATCCCAACACTCAAAGATAATCACTTTAATATATTGTGGGCGTTCATCCAGACTTCTTTTGTTCATAAACACATTCCTACACTTTTTTCTTCTTTAAACAAATCTAGGATTATAGTCTACATCCTGTTTGGTAAACTGTTTTATTCAGCAATATTTGGTGTACCACTATTTTGGGATATAATGATAAATTTGGTAAACAGAATTAAGAACCAACTGACTTCATCTTAGCTTAGTAGAGGATACATATGATTCATATCATATCTGCTCCTTTCTGATTGAATGAAAATCCTAACTGTAATAAACTTGACAGACTTGTTCAAACTCCCTAGGCAAAGCTGAGAGAATATTTTGGATAATTACCAGGAAAGTTTACAGTTTTTGAAATTTAAATGTGTAATTGAAGAAATAACTGAAGCCTGAGGGCCTATATTATCTAGATTACTTAATTACACTGATCATATGCACCAGAGTCATTCAATAAGCCATGTAATGCTACATAGACTCTAACTAAAAACCATCAAAGAACCATAGAAAAATTTGGGGCAGGTGCATCAATTTTGGCATATCCAGATAAGTGACCCAACTTTTCACTTTTAATTCACATGATTCGTATGGTGAAGACACAGACCTACTATGTCCTATACAAAAATAAACCTTCCATATTACAGGCAATGATTCACATCATGTTTCAAAGGATTTAAAAATAGTCAGTGTGTGAAGGGCATTTAGAGATTTAAGCTTTCCTTGCTGCATGGTTCACTGCTAATACATCTGGGATATATCTATATTGGCACAAACATAACCAGTGAAATAATGTTTCAAAGATGGCATTTTTAATGTGGGAGAGAAAAGTGTGACCTAATGTTAATTATAGACGTCAATTATATTTGTGTTGTTTAGGAAACATTACGTCATTGGCAGTGTATTAAAAGATAGGCATCCACAATTTGAAATCATTTTGGCAAGTTGCTATCCGTAATGGAAAAAGAACAGTGGCTGCCATCTACTGATCTCCAAGGGATATCAGAAAGCTTAGTGGCCCTGAAAATAAATTGTATAATTAGAATAAATAATCTATGAAAAAATACATAAAGTTGTGATACCTTAAGATTAAAAAAAAGAGGAACAAAGAAAAGAATGTTAGGATGATTTTATTGTTATCTTCAGGCTTAAGGAGGATGATCATAAAGAAGATGGTGACCAGCTGTTCTTCAGGGCCACAGCAGGAAGTGGCTTAACTTGCAAGACAAATTTAAGTTGACATAATGTAAGAACTTCTTGACAGCAATGAATTTTAATCACTTAAAATAGGCTCCTAAGGACAGCTGGGGGAGATGTCTTCCTTGAAAATCTTTAACAGTATGATTATGATAAGCATTCCAATTGGCTGCTGGGATTTGAGTAAGGTCCTATCTAGGAAGAAAGATCTAGTTTTAGGCAAGATTATGAAATGTGTCCAAAGCTCCTCCTGTTCTACCTTTTGCTATTATCTCACATAGCCACTCCAAAAGGATTTCAATCAAATGACTGATTCATTTCTTACTTCACTCAACAGTTATTGAGTGCCTACTCCTTGCTCCAATATATGCATAGATTGCATCAATTTGTTTGCCTAAAGGATACAGATAGAACAGTTCTTCAAGAGGTCATATGTTCACATATGTTAACTTTTTATTTTTTGATCTGTGCTTTCAAATAATAGATATTATGTATAATACACCTAATATGTATAACAAAGGTATCACAACAACATAAGGTGCCACCAGTTATAAAGATGTTACAAATACAGAATGTATATTTGCTGACACTGTAGGGTAACGGGTGATGTTAAAACCATCTAGGATTTCAAGCACTACTCAAGAAAAAAGAGATAAACTGTTCTAATAAATTTTCATCTCTAATGGTTTAAAAGTTTATATTTGTTCCTAGGTTTTCTTTTTAAGGAAATCCTCTCATAACATAGATTTAAAGGAAACTCTCACATAACGTAAAAGCTATTCTAATCGCTGTCTAATTACTAAGATGAGAAAATCACCAGAAACAGCTTAAAGGGCCATTGAATTCAGTGACAGATGTATGTTAGCATCTTAGAAAAGAATCTAAGCTTTGGACTCTTAAATATAATAAAATAATTAACACACTGGTAGCAACTGATACCTTGACAGTCTCAAAAGATGAAGTAATTGAAGGAATGAATTCCAACATCAAGAAATAACAGATTTGGGGTGTTGGTTTAAAATAAAAAGGTAGGAGTTCTTAAAAAGGGAAAAGAAAATTGCACAAATTCAATTAATTTGATTTGAAAAGGAGTCTATACCACTCAGTATTTCAAGATTCCTTCTGAAAGCAGTGAGGCTCTCTGATTCCCCATTTCTTTACATCATGAAGTAGATTCTTTCAGGCCTATTCAGCCTCATCAAACTGGGTCTCCCACTGAGAAGCATCATTAAGATGGCAGCTCCCCCAATCTTCCACCTGAGAAATGGCTGCTGAATTCACAGATTTTTATCCCCCACTGCACTCCCTCATATCCCACCGATTTCAAAGGGAGCTGTATATATTGAAGACAAATGCAGGGAGGCAGAAAGGGATTTTTGGGCCCTTCTATTCCTAAAAGTAAACAGGGTTGTACAAGAAGGATCAATATTTTTCTACATAATTTAATCAAGTGAATTCTATATAGCCCAGGTATCATATTTATCAAGAAAGAATGATTCTATCTAATTTATTAATTTTATTTGTTTTATATATATCCTTTTTTAAAATCATTTTGTCCATATTAATACAATATAGGCTATTTTTCTCTGCATTTTAATATGTGGGTTTCATGGTCAATATCACATAGGTCACATTTAAACATGTTATAATTAAATTCCAACAGGGTAATATTATACTCACAATATATCCATTCTTACATAATTTTGCTTCACCTTATGCAACAGGTGTATTCCTGAAAATTTTAGTTATGATTGAATTTTTGTAAATCATAGATCTGTCCTAAGTGACCTAAATGAGTTGCCTATACAAGAAAATTTAGATTGAATCTTTCCTAAAATAAATAATCCTTCAGAGAAATAAGAAAACTCCCTTGTGCAATAATTGATAGTCTACATATATGCTTATCCTATTTTCTTAAAGTGGTACGGACATATGTATAACATAAGCAGTTTTTACTCACATAGTTACACAGCTACAGTCAGACATTGATTTGATATGTGTATCTACACTGACCTTACTAATTTATCATCTTTCTTAATCTCAGTATCATTGCATTTGATCCCATATTTGGGTCATATTACATAAGATACCCATTTATCAATATGTTCTACATAGTATTTTCAAGTTTGTATTTCTCTTAGGTATTTTTGTATTTAAAAAATATATATAATACATTTGACATCTCCTTTTAAAATCCAAAGAGTACGTATAACATGTTGCTACTATGATGCTGTATTTGGATAAAGAGTAAAACTAGTAAGGTTAATATCCTCTATCAGTATTACTAATTGAAGAAGGAAAAGCAGTTTGTCCCTTTGTAACGTTTCTAATATTTCCATATTGAGCATCTAAAAGCATTTATCTTTTACCCAGTTTCAGTATCCTTATACATCAAATAGCTAGACATTAAAATGTATAGCTTTTCAATAAAATGTAAGTCAATTTTTGTGCATTTTACGGCACAAATAATAATGAATGCTGTTGTAACAGAAATGAATAATGAAACTGTTCTAATAGAAAGCCTTTGAATCTTTCCACTTGCTGCTCCCTCTATCTGCAACTCTACCTCATTTGAGTCTCAGCTTAAATGTCACCTCTTTTGAGATGTCTTCTCTGACTACAACCTGACATTAGATTATGTATTTATTTCTTTACTGTCTATCCACAACGAGAGTGTAAACACCACAAAAATGAGGGTGGAGCAGGAGAAGGACTCAGTTTTATTCATCACTATATTCCCAGTTCTAAGGACAGTGTCTAGCACATACTACTCTTGATAGTTTTAATTCAGTGAATGAATGAATGACATATTAACAAAATAAATGCATTTTAAAGAGGTTTTAGAAAGTATTACTGAGAGGAAGTATATGGACTTCATGAATTTATAACTAAGCAGCCAATCTCTACAATGGTTTCAATGTTACATCATAAGTTTTAAGTGCATAAAAAACACAGGTTATGTATGATATTCAGATAGACCTCATACTATTTGTTTGCTGTCACCTGGTTCCAAGTTCAGCACATTCACCAAAGTCACCTAAGATCAGCATCTCCAAAACCAGCAAATGCCAGGCTCTAGAGCCTGAAAGGCAAAACTTAAATTCCTAAACAAGTGTAAATCATGTATGGTGCTGGTTCTGACCATTGTCTCCAATTGTTCTCAAGTTCAGAGTTGTCAGTGAATCATTGATGTAAGTGAATCCTTTCCACAATTAAAATGGTTGTCTATACCTCATCCCAAACCAGAAAACCAAACCCAGTACTACTGAGTCGATTCCAACCCATAGTGACAATATAGGACACAGCAGAACTACCTCACAGGGTTTCCAAGGCTGTAAATCTTTATGGAAGCAGACTACCACATTTTCCTCCCACGGAGAGGCTAGTGGGTTCCAACTATGGACTTTTCAGTTAGCAGCCAAGCGCTTCAATCACTTCACAACTAGGGCGTCTTACCTCATCCAAGCGTCTCCGTAAATATTCATGAATTTAAGATTTAAAGCAGGAAGAAGGGCATTCAGAGGAGTGACATAAATGCTTTTTAAGTAAAAATATACTGCAACTGGCTAATTCTTTGCAATAACTCATTGAAACAAATAATCCTTATTGCAAAAACCTGTCTAACCATTAGAATTGTCCAAATATGAAATTGTTATCCCAGCATGACCCTCAGTTTTCCATTTCCAAATTATACAATCATAATTTAAGTCATTATCTATTTGAAGTATTGCAGAAGCAATTGTTAAATGAGGTCAAAGCATGACTATTTTGTCATAAAATTGTGTCATGTTCTTTAGGGTTGAATTAGTTTCCCAGGGATACTGTAAAAAATAGGACATATTAGATGGCTTATAAGAACAGAAATTTATTATCTTATAGTTCTGGAGCCTAAGAATCTGAATTTAGGGTGTTGGCAGGTCCATATTCTCTTCAAAGGCTTTAGAGGAATACCCTTCCTTGCTTTTTCCAGTGTCTGGTAACCCCAGGCGTCTCTTGGCATTCCTTGGCTTGTAGATGCATCTTCACATGACTGTCTTACCCTGTGTGTCTCCCTGTGCCTCTTCTCCTCCTTTTTAAGGACACCACTCAGATGGGATTTAGCAGCCACCTTACTCCAGCATGACCTCATGTTGATTTAACTGATAACATCTTCAAAGACCCTATTTCCAAACAAGTTCACGTTCATAGGTACTTGAGGGCATGATTTCAACGTATCTATTTGGGTGACATCCTTCAATCCATTACAAGCATATTAATAAATATTGCACAAACTATAAAATCTCTGTTATTAAATAAGTTTGGGAAACAACTTTTTGTGAATCTAATCAAATAGCTTTTTTTCCCCCTTCTTTTTACTATGGGATGCTGCAGAGGTACTATATGTTAACATGAATTATGTAGCTTCAAAATGAGACTATACTGTGCATAATGAGTTTTCCAGATTTATTTACCATGGAGTCCAGTTTTGGGAGAGCATCTAATAAAAGTAATATTCAAGGAACATCTGTTGGATAATACTGGAGTTGATAAATTCTAAGCTACTTTTCAACATTTTGTTATTAAGTAATTTTTAGAGTCAGTTTCTTAGATCCCAAAGAGCAGAGTAGAGCTAATCAGTTGTGTCTCTGAACTACCCACCCCATTGCAAACCAAGCAGTTTTAAATTTTATCCTTTTAAGTATTGGGGATTTGCCTAAGATTTTATTCTTTTAAAAAATGGTTCACAGCTTAAAATAAACACCCAATATCTGTAAATATTTTCTTTCAAAAGCATTCAACAAAACTGAATGTACTTGTCATGGTACAGTAGCTTACATTTTATGCTCTTTTTTCCGCAAAGAGCACATATAATTGAAATACTGTGTCATAGTGCTGAATAATTTGTGTTAACGTATCTGCTTTATATTCTAAATCCAGTATATATCCATTTGTGGATCTTTTTGCTTTTTAAATAATGATGTCCATTTTACCCATTTATAACTTTAAATTTGATGACAAGACAATCTTAACTTTCACTACAATAAGTATATTGATCCGTAAAAGTTTATATGTATATATAATACATAAATATATATATATAAATAAATATATATAAATAAATATATATAAAATATAAATGTATATATCAGGTATTTTAATAATATATACATTATTGAAACACTTCATTTATATGTCACAATTTTGAGAAACCAAGACAAATTTCACTGCCAAGTTTCTCTGCATAGGTTAAAAATAAAATATGTAAGCATATTAAAATCTATAAAATGAATATTATTTCAAATAAAAGTTATTTTAATGTCAAACTGTTAATTAAAATAGAGAAGCCAAATAATAATGTTTCAATGAGAGAGAGTAGCCCTGGTGGCTCATTGGTTAAGAGCTCGGCTGCTAACCAAAAGGTTAACAGTTCAAATGCAGCAGCTGCTCTTTGGAAACCCTATGTAGCAGTTCTACTCTGTCCTAGAGGGTCGCTATGAGTCAGAACTGAGTCCACAGCAACAGGTTTTGTTTGGTTTAGAATGAGAGAGAGCATGAAAAATAAAGCAACAGTATTAGACAGTATATACTCTAATATGTTTCTGTGTGTTACCTTTCCACAATTTGATTTTGAGAAATGCTAAGATACAACCTAATTCATTTGACGAAAGCTAGAGTTCTAAAAAAGGCAGTTAATGACAAATGTGCATTTGGAAATACCTGAGAGTAAATACAGAACATATAATCCTGTCATAATTGTTGTTGTTGCTGTTGTTGTCAGGTGCCATCAAGTTGGTTCTGACTGATACAGACCCTATGTACAACAGAAGGAAACACTGCCCAGTCCTGCGCTGTCCTCACAATCATCGCTATGTTTGAGCCCATTGTTGCAGCCACTGTGTCGATCTATCTTGTTAAGGATCTTCCTCTTTTTCACTGACACTCATCTTTACCAACCATGATGATCTTCTCTAGCTAGTAGTCAGTCCCTCCTGATAACATGTCCCAAGTAGGTGAGATGAAGTCTTCTAGGAAGCATTCTGGCTGTACTTCTTCCAAAACAGATTTATTTGTTCTTCTGGCAGTTCGTGGTATATTCAATATTCTTTGTCAACATTGTAATTCAAATGCATCAGTTCTTCTTTGATCCTCCTTATTCATCGTCCAGCTTTCACATGAAATGAGGCCATTGAAAATACCATGGCTTGGGTCAGGTGTACCTTTGTCCTCAAGGTGACATCTTTGCTTTTTTAACACATTATATTGTAAAAATACGTAGAGTGGAAATAAATACAACGATGATAACTAATGATAATGAAAATGAATGAGTAAAATTGCAGAAGCTAGATAAGCAGAGGGAAAAAGATTTAAGAACCAAAAACCTATGTAAAAAATAATATAAAAATAAGTGGGTAAAAATCCACTATAAACAAGAGTCCTTTTCCCAAATATTTGCCCCCTGGTTATGCAAGGTGGTATTTACAGTTGGTGGTCAGGCCACATCACAGCTACAACAATGTAACTCTTAGCAATTATACAAATTTCAATATACTCAGCCCTCAGCTTTACTAATGAGGCACCATCCCCAAATCACCAACTGCATTTAACAATTTCAAATAAGCTATAAGTGATTTGGCAACATGATGGTTTGTTTTTTCTTTTGCTTTAATAAAGTGGTCAACAGAATGCTATTAGTGCAATCTACAGTCTCTGAGTCAGTGTGATTAGAATTTTGGTTGAAGGTATTTTTAAAACATAGTTTTTTTTTTGCCCCAACCAAATAAGAATGTTATAGCTTTCATTGAAATGATTATTTACATATAATATTAGTGGATTTATGGCTAAGATTTTGTTAGCATTTCTAGTCAAATAACCTTGTTTAAAGAATAAAGAATTATGTTTCCAAAAATAATGACAGATTTAAACTTGAGATAGTCAAAAAAGTATTTTTTTTGAAGTTATAGATTTTCTTCAATTCAAGAACATTTAGCCAAGGGAAGTTCAAAGGTTCACTTAAAAATGGAACAATACAAAGATTTGCTAATCTTACTGATATTTTGAGAAAAATTTTCACTGACATATCTCCAACTTAGACTGGGTATACATTGCAAAATATGTGATGATTTGTTCATACTTGGTCCAGAAAGCCTTTTGTCATACTCTGTCAGTGATATCCATAGACATATAAAGAAACAAACAAAGGAAGAAACCATGTGGTTCAGTCTTACCACTAAAACCACATGGAGTACCAAGACTGGAAGAGAGAAACCATGGTCAACAATTTTCTGGATTATATCTGGGGTATAAGGAGCCTTGGTGGTACAGTGGTTAAGCACTTGGCTGCTAACGGAAAGGAAGTTTGGCAATTCAAACCCACCAGCCACTCCTCGGGAGAAAGATGTGATAATCTGCTTCTGCAAAGATTTACAACCTTGGAAATTATATAAGGCAGTTCTACATTGTCCTACAGGGACACAACGAGTCGGAATCAACTCTACAGCAATGAATTTTGGGTTTTATATATAAACTTCAAGTCTAAACACAAGTATGTAAGTAGATAAAGCTTTCTTTATTTTCCTGTAACTGATCTCAACTTTAATTTCAGGTCCCCATCACACCAACAGGAAAAAACTTCATCACTGTTTTTCCTCCCCTTTATAATCTCCCAGTTCCACCCTGTCATTGGATTTAATGCACTATTCCATACCCTTGTGTTTTGCCAAGATGTTAAAAGAAGGGGTGGGCATCTGGTCATTTGTCAATTTGCTTTTAAACCATCCACTGCCCCAATCTGCCTGGCTCCTTCTAGTTTCTCCATCTCAACCTTAAATTGAGACTAATCCAGTTATGATCTAGGGCTGGTGGAAGGGATTAGGAGCAGGCTGAAAAGGTAAAGCAAAGAAAAAGGAGAAGATTTCCCTGACAATATCATCAGCAAAGCTAACTAGGCCTTGAATTAGCTCCAAGCACTAGTGAGACACAGTATGAGCAAAGAGCCTCCTAATTTTCCTTCTAAAAAGTTCAAACTACTTAAAAGCAGACTAGACTCAAGTCTAATGCAAATCATACCAAAAATGGCCTAAACCCAAGTCTTTTTTTTGTTATTGCATTTTCTATAGGTTCATCTCAGAGTAAGAAATCCCAAGCTCCACTGCCCATCCAATACTTAGATAAGAATGAAAAATGGACATGTATACAGACATACACAAGTGTCATTGCTACAATTCAGTCTTAGTATTTGGAAGACTATAGTTAATTTGAGAGAGGATGGTCTGAAGTTAATTTCCAACCCCTCCCCGCCAACAATGAAAAGAATCATTAATGGAAGTGCACTTATCATTGGCCTGTTTATTTCATCATGAAAACTATTCCTTCAAATTAAAGGTGATAGCAAAATAAACTTCAACCTGAATAAGACTGATCTTATAGATATAACTAGTAGTTTAGAATACATACAAAAGATAGAGAAGCATGATAAATTACAACACAGGGATGCAGTCAGCCAGATATAATACATAAATTCTATAACGCATGAAAATTGAAAGAAAACAATACCAAGAGGGAAAGAGAATGGATGGTTATAGATTAAAAGAAAGTTAAGAGATACAAAATGTAATTTGTTTTTAATCTTCATTCAAACAAACCAATTATAAAACATACCTAAGGGGAAATCATGGAAAATTGAATACTGATTTGATATTAGGTGATATTTTTAATAATTTTAAATATTTTAAAGTATGCTACTTTTAAAGTATTATGTGATTGTATTTTTTTAAATACTAATTTCTTAGAGATAGATACTAAAGTATATGGATTTAATGTTACGTTAGAGATTTGTTTTAAGATAATTCATTGAAGTGAATATGATTAATCACAGTAGGTGACTATTGATAATACATCATGAGTAATATATGTTTATTGTATTCTTCTCTCTACTTTGGGTATGTTTATAAATTTCCATGACAAAAATTTTAAACTAAGTAAATCATGGTGATGATGGCAAATGTGTGTGTGGGTGTGTGGGGGTGTGGGGGTGTGTGTGGGGGTGTGTTTATGTGTATTTGGATGTTCATACTATGCTGTGACAAATAGTCAAAATCCAAACTGAGAATTTCTCTTTCTCTGTGTTAGGTGAACTAATTATTTTCTACAGTAGGTTTCCCTGTAATATTTTACTTGATCAGAATAGATCTAAATTAGAGACACAAATACTAAAATCCCTGGTGCAGAGTAATGGCTCACACAGATGAAGCAAAGAGAAGAGTGGATGATCAAAGAACAGATTATAAAAGATAAAAATATAAATGATTTAAAAACTTTGAGCAAACATTATATTGAAATATGAAATATTGAAAAGTGCTCTCCTGAGATCAGAAACAAAAATAGGGTACCACTTTCACCACTTCACTTCAGCATTGCACTGGAGGTTCCAGCTGGTGCAATAAGGCAAGAAGAAAAATTTTTAAAAATACAAGGGTTGGAGAGGAAAAAATAAAACTCTTCTTAATCACTGATGATATTCTTGTTATGTATGAAAAAAATCCAAATGAATCTATTAATATTAAAAAGTAAATGTATCAAGGTCACTGGATATGAATTCAATATACAAAATCAATTTTTATTTATATATGCTATCAGCAACTGGAGCCCTGGTGGTGTAGTGGTTAAGAGATCAACAGTTTAAATCTACCAGTCACTCCTTGGAAACCCTATGGGGCAGTTCCACCCTGTCCTACAAGGTCTCTATGAGCCAGAATCAACTTGACAGCAAAAGGTTTGGGTTTTTTTGTTTTTATTAGCAATTAGAAAATGAAGTCTATAAAATGATAGCATTTACAATACCATCCAAAAACATCAAATTCCGAGGCATAAAATTCCAGAATGGCATACACTAACACTACACTGAAACACAGAAAACATTATTGAGAATAACTAAAGAAGAATTAATAATTGACAGGAAATATCATGTTTATGAATTGGAGTAATGGATTCAATATTATAAAAAATGTCAATTTCCCTTGAATTGATCGATCTCTTCAATATAATCCCAATCAAAATTTCAGAAAGTTTTTTTCAATAGAAAGATAATTTTAAAATGAAAATTAAAAAGGTCAAGAATATTCAAGAGAATCTTAAAGAAAAAGTACAACATTACAGGACATTCACTACCAGATAAAAAAGCATATAGTAAAGTACAGTAATTAAAACAATACATATTGATGTAAAGAGAGCCAAAAAGTCCAATGAATCAAATGCCAAAGATGAAGAAATTGAAGATTTTTACCAACTTCTGCAGTCTGAAATTGATCAAACACACAATCAAAATGCATTGATAATTACTGGTGATTGGAATGCAAGAGTTGGAAACAAAGAAGAATCAGTAGTTGGAAAATATGGCCTTGGTGATAGAAATGACACCAGAGATTGCAAAATAGAAATTTTGCAAGACCAACAACGTATTCATTGCAAACACCTTTTTTCAACAATGTAAACAGCGACTATTTCACGTGGACCTTGCTGGATGGAATAGACAGGAATCAAATCTATTGCTTCTGTGGAAAAAGACAATGGAGAAACTCGGTATCAGTCAGAACGAGGCCAGAGGCCACCTGCGTAACAGGCCATCAATTGCTCATAAGCAAACTCACATTGAAGCTGAAGAAAATTAAAACAAGTCCATGAGGGCCAAAGAATGAGTTTGAGTGTATCCCACCTGAATTTAGAGACGATCTCAAGAATAGATTTGACACACTGAACACTAATGACCAAAGACCAGACAAGTCGTGGGATGACATCAAGGACATCATACTTGAAGAAATCAAAAGGTCATTAAAAAGACAGGAAAGGAAGAAAAGACCAAAATGTATGTCAGAAGCGTCTATGAAACTTTCTCTTGAATGTAGAGTAGCTAAAGTGAATAGAAGAAATGATGAAGTAAAAGATCCAAACAGAAGATTTCATAGGGTGGCTTGAGAAAACAAAGTAAAGTATTATAATGACATGTGCAAAGACATGGACTTAGAACACCAAAGGGGAAGAACAGGCTCTGCATTTCTCAAGTTTAAAGAACTGAAGAAAAAAATCAAGTTTCTAGTTGCAATGATGAAGGATTCAATGAACAAAACATTGAACGATGTAGGAAGCATCAAAAGAAGATGGAGAGGCGGGGCCAACATGGCAGAGCAGTCGGACACTTCTTATGTCCCTCTTACAACAAAGATCTGAAAAAAAACAAGGGAATTGATTGTATATGACTATCTAGGAGCCCTGAACATCAAAGGCAAAGTTGAGGAAATGGATTGAGTGGCAAGGGCAGGGTGAGAGAAGGTTCAGAAGCAGCAAGGAGTTGCCAGACCTGACCTGGCAGGAGCCAGAGCCCTTCAGCCTGGATCATCTCAGGGTGAGCAGTGAAGCGGGCAAACAGCTGCACTTGGGAGGTGTTTTCCACTCCTGGAGAGACCCACTGGCAGAGAGTCTACTTGGTCATCCAGAACCAGTGAAAAGCAGCACTCAAGTGGCTAAAGGTAAGTACTTGCATGTGGCCTACTGTGGTGATTAAAAAAAAAAAACACCCATTTGGTAAAAACCTCTCTCCCATTTACCTCCCCCCTCCCTGCTCTACACCAGGTCCTGCCTGGCTTCAGTGATTCATGAGTCCCCTGGGCCAGAAGTAGATCTGTTAAGGTGCCCTAAGCCATTCTACTGGCCTTGGAGAGGGAGCAAATTAACATGGAAAAAAAAAGCTACCAGCTCCCCTAAGCCAGGACCTCAGGGTTGGCACAGCTCCTTTGCCCAGGCACAGGCATAAGGGGTCCACAGACTTTGAATGCCTTTCACCCGTGCATAGACTTGTGTGGGCCCATTTCAACAGTGTAGGTCTTCATTACCACAGTACAACAAGGTATATACCTGAAGTCTTACTTCAGCTGTTTCAGCTGTGAAGTGACAGGTTTGTAATATTTAATAATGCTCTGCCCATTAAGCAGGCTCCTTGCCTGTCCACATCAGGGGCTGGAGGACTGGTGGCTCCATCCACACCACCTAGCCACCTGCAACTCAGGTCCAAGAATAAGTGGTGCCTCCCAGTCTTTACAACCAACAGCACAGGGTGCTTATAGTTTGGCTGCAAAGCTCACCTACCTACTCACTCTAGGGAACATGGACACGCTTGCTTTTCAGACACTCAGGGGCAGCCGTCAGCCCCCTGCCTTGCTCAGAACTTGACCCCCTACTGAAGCCAGATACGTGTGCCTACACAAATCACCTACGTCTCTGTAGGACTGTAGGTGAGAGCCTGCACCACATACTTGGTGACCAACTGCCTGGATACCTGAGCTGAATCCATATAAGAAAATTTAACAGACTCCTGGGCTCACATACTTAGTAACAGATCTAACTACCTGGTGACAGGACATTAGAGCTTCAAAGCTGCCAACAATCAAACTAGCTTACATAAGCAGCCTATCTGGGCATATCAAAACAAAACAAAATAAGAAGCTAGGACACACTAAGCAAATATAAAATAAAAAAGTTATAATAACTTATTGATGGCTCAGAGACAACAGTCAATATCAAATCACATAAACAGGCAGACGATGATGGCTTCAGTAAGCTCCCAAAATAAAGAATCAATAAATTTCCTGGAGGAAGAGAATTTCTTGGAATTACCAGAGGCAGAATACAAAAGATTAATATACAGAACTCTTCAAGAAACTAGGAAGGAAATTTTTCAAACTGCAAAGAAAGCCAAAGAACACACAGACAAAGCAGTAGTGGAACTTAAAAAGGTTATTCAAGAGCATAATGACAAATTTAATAGGCTGCAAGAATCCATAGAGAGACAGCAATCAGAAATCCAGAAGATTAACAATAAAATTTCAGAATTAGACAACTTGATAGAAAGTCACCGGAGAAGAATTGAGGCAGTAGAAGTCAGAATTAGTGAGCTTGAAGATAAAGCACTTGACACTAACTTATTTGAGGAAAAATCAGATAAAATAATATTAATAAAAAGAAAGAAACTCTAAGAGTTACGTGGGATTCTATCAAGAGAAATAACCTACTAGTGATTGGAGTACCAGAACGGGGGGTGGCGGAGGGGAGGAACAACAGAAAATACAGATAAAATTGTAGAAGATTTGTTGACAGAAAACTTCCCTGATATCATGAAAAGATGAGAAGAAATCTATCCAAGATGCTTATCAAACCCCACATAAGGTAGATCCCAAAAGACAATCACCAAGACATATTATAATCAAACTTGCCAAAACCAAAGATAAAGAGGGAATTTTAAGAACAGCTAGGGATAAAAGAAAAGTCAGCTACAAAGGAGAGTCCATAAGAATAAGCTCGGACTACACAGCAGAAACCATGCAGGCAAGAAGGCAATGGGATGATATATGTAAAGCCTTGAAGGAAAAAAATTGCCAGCCAAGAATCATATATCCAGCAAAACTGTCTCTCAAATATGACGGTGAAATTAGGGCATTTCCAGATAAACCGAAGTTTAGGCAATTTGCAAAAACCAAACCAAAATTACAAGAAATACTAAAGGGAGTCCTCTGGTTAGAAAATCAATAACAATGCAAGACTAGAACACAGGATAGAGCAACCAGATATTGACTCAGACATGGAAGTTACAAAAATAAATCAAAACTAAAACACTGAAAATAGGGAAACAGAGATATCAATATGTAAAAGACAACAACATTAAAAAAAAAAAAAAGAGGGACTAAAAAATGCAGTCATAGATCTTTCATATGGAGAGGAAGTCAAGGCAATATAAAGAAATAAAAGACTGGTTTAAACTTAGAAAAATAGGGGTAAATATCAAGGTAACCATAAAGGAAACTAACAATTCTACACATCAGAATAAAAAACAAGAAAAATATAAAGGCTTAGCAAATATAAAATCAACAACAATGAAAAAGATGAAAAGAAAACAAAAAAAATGACTTAGCACAGAAAATTAAGTGGAACAAAGAAACTGTCAGCAATACACAAAAAAGACATCAAAATGACAGCATTAAACTCACACCTATCAATAATTATGCTGAATGTAAAGGGACTAAATGCACAAATAAAGAGACAGAGAGTGGCAGATTGGATAAAAAAACAGGATCCATCTATATGCTGCCTACAAGAGACACACCTTAGACTTAAAAGCACAAACAAACTAAAACTCAAAGGATAAAAAAAAAAAATGTATCCAGACAACAACACTCAAAAAAGAGCTGGCGTGGCAATATTAGTCTCTGACAAAATAAACTTTTAAGTAAAATCCACCACAAAGGATAAGGAAGGACACTATATAATGATTAAAGGATCAGTACACCAGTAGTATATAACTATAATAAATATTTACACACCCAATGACAGGGCACCAAAATACATAAAACAAACTCTAAGAGCATTGGGAAGAGAGATAGACAGCTCCACAGTAATAGTAGGAGACTTCAACACTCCACTATCGGTGAAGGACAGAACATCCAGAAAGAGGCTCAGTAAAGACACGGAAGATCTAAAAGCTACAATCAACCAACTTGATCTCATGGACATATACCAAACACTACACCCAACAGCAGCTAAGTATACTTTCTTTTCCAATGCACATGGAACATTCCCAGAATAGACCACATACTAGATTATAAAACATGTCTTAACAGAATCCAAAGCACTGAAATATTACAGAAGTATCTTTTCTGACCATAAAGCCATAAAAGAAGAAATCAATAACAGAAAAAGCAAGGAAAAAATCAAACACATGGAAACTGGACAACACCTTGCTCAAAAACTACTGGGTTATAGAAGAAATTAAGGATGGAATGAAGACATTCATAGACTCAAACAAGAATGAAAACACACCCTACCAGAACCTTTGAGACACAGCAAAAGCAGTGCTCAGTGGTCAGTTTATAGCAATAAATGCACACACAGAAAAAGAAGAAAGGGCCAAAATCAAACCATTAACCCTACAACTGGAACAGGTAGAAAGAGCAGCAAAATAAATCTTTGAGCACCAAAAGAAAAGAAATAATAAGAATTAGAGCAGAAGTAAATGAAATAGAGAATAGAAAAACAATTGAAAGAGTTAACAAGACCAAAAACTGGTTCTTTGAAAAGATCAACAAAATTGATAAACCATTGGCCAAGCTGACAAAAGAAAAACAGGAAAGGAAGCAGATAACCCACATAAGAAATGAGATGGGTGATATTACAACAGACCCAACTTAAATTAAAAGAATCATAACAGAATACTATGAAAAATTATACTCTAACAAATTTAAAAACCTAGAGGAAACGGACAAATTTCTAGAAACTCACTACCTACCTAAACTAACACAATCAGAGGTAGAACAACTAAATAAACCTATAACAAAAGAAGAGATTGAAAAGGTAATTTAAAAACACCCACCAAAAATATCCCTGGCCCAGACAGTTTCACTGGAGAATTCTACCAAACTTTCAGAGAGAAGTTAACATCACTACTACTAAAGGTATTTCAGAGCATAGAAAAGGATAGACTCCTACCAGACTCATTCTATGAGGCCAGCATAACCCCAATACCAAAATCAGGTGAAGACACTGCAAAAAAAGAAAATTACAGAGAAATATCCCTCATGAACTTTGATGCAAAAATCCTCAACAAAATTCTAGCCAATAGAATTCAACAACATATCAAAAAAATAATTCACCATGATCAAGTGGGATTTATACCAGGTATGCAGGGGTGGTTCAACATTAGAAAAACAATGTAATCCATCACATAAATAAAACAAAAGACAAGAACCATATGATCTTGTCAATTGATGCAGAAAAGGCATTTTACAAAGTCCAACACCCTTTCATGATAAAAACTCTTAGCAAAATAGGAATACAAGGGAAATTCCTCAACATAATTAAGAGCATTTATACAAAGCGAACAGCCAACATCATCTTAAATGGAGAGAGTTTGAAAGCATTCCCCTTGAGAACAGGAACCAAATATGCCCTTTATTAATACTCTTATTCAACATTGTGCTGGAGATCCTAGCCAGAGCAATTAGGCAAGAAAAAGGAATAAAGGGCATCCAAATTGGTAAGGAAGAAGTAAAAGTATCTTTTTTTGCAGACGGTATGGTCTTATACACAGAAAACTCCAAAGAATCCACAAGAAAACTACTGGATCTAATAGATTTCAGCAAAACATCAGGATGCAAGATAGACATACAAAAATCAGTTGCATTCCTCTACACCAACAGGGAAAACCTCCAAGAGGAAATCACCAAATCAATACCATTTACAACAGCCCCCAAGAAGATAAAATACTTAGGAATAAATCTAACCAGAGACATAAAATACCTATACAATGAAAACTACAAGACACTACTGCAAGAAACCAAAAGAGACCTGCATAAATGGAAAAACCTACCCTGCTCATGGATAGGTAGACTCAACATTGTTAAAATGTATATTCTACCCAAAGTGATCTACAGATACAATGCAATCCCCATCCAAATTCCTATGACATTTTTTAATGAGATAGAGAAACAAATCACCATCTTCGTACGGAAAGGGAAGAGGCCCTGGATAAGTAAAGCATTACTGAAGAAGAACAAAGTGGGAAGCCTCACACTACCTGATTTTAGAACCTATTATACTGCCACGGTAGTCAAAATGGCCTGGTACTGGTACAACAACAGATGCATAGACCAAAGGAACAGAATTGAGAATCCAGATGTAAATTCATCCACCTATGAGCAGCTGATATTTGACAAAGGCCCAAAGTCTGTTAACTGGGGAAAAGACAGTCTCTTTAACAAATGGCTCTGGCTGACTGGATATCCATCTGCAAAAAACTGAAACAAGACCCATATGTCACACCATGCACAAAAATGAACTCAAAAGGGATCAGCGACCTAAATATAAAATCAGAAACCATAAGGATCATGGGAGAAAAAATAAGGACAACGCTAGGAGCCCTAATACATGGCATAAACAGAATATGAACCATAAGTAACAATGCACAAACACCAGAAGAGAAACTAGATTATTGGGAGCTCCTAAAAATCAAACACGTATGTTCTTCAAAAGACTTCATCAAAAGAGTAAAAAGACGACCTATAGACTGGGAAAAAATTTTTGGCTACAACAAATCCAGTCAGCGTCTAATCTCCAAAATCTACAAGATACTACAAAACCTCAACAACAGAAGGACAAAGAACCCAATTAAAAAATGGGCAAAGGATATGAACAGGCACTTTGCCAAAGAAGACATTCAGGTGGTTAACAGACACGTGAGGAAATGCTCACAATCGTT
Organism: Dugong dugon; assembly: GCA_030035585.1. Classification (NCBI taxonomy): domain Eukaryota; kingdom Metazoa; phylum Chordata; class Mammalia; order Sirenia; family Dugongidae; genus Dugong; species Dugong dugon. Next base: position 125,386,555 of record CM057461.1, on the reverse strand, counting down.
AGCTATTAGAGAAATGCAAATCAAAACTACAATCAGATACCATCTCACCTCAACACGGCTAGCATTAATCCAAAAGACACAAAATAATAAATGTTAGAGAGGTTGTGGAGAGACTGGAACACTTATACAGTGTTGGTGGGAATGTAAAATGGTACAACTATGGAAATCGGTTTGGTGCTTCCTTAAAAAGGCAGAAACAGAAGTACCATACAATCCAGCAATCCTGCTCCTTGAAATATATCCTAGAGAATTAAGATCTGTCACACAAATAGGTATATGCATACCCATGTTCATAGCAGCATTGTTCATGATAGCTAAAAGATGCACTCAACCTAGGTGCCCATCAATGGACAAATGGATAAACAAATTATGGTATATTCACTCAACGGAATACTACACAACAATAAAGAACAATAACGAGTCCCTGAAACATAACATGGAGGAATCTGGAAGGTATTATGCTGAGTGAACTTAGTAGCAAAAGGACAAATATTGTATAAGACTACTATTATAAAAACCCAAGAAAAGGTTTAAACACAGAAGACAACATTCTTTGATGGTTATGAGGGTTGGGAGGGAGGGAGAGGGGTATTTACTAACTAGAAAGTAGACAATAATTATCTTAGGTGAAGGGAAGGATAGCACACACTACAGGGGAAGTCAGCACACCTGGACTAAACCAAAGCTAAGAAGTTTCCTGAATACAACCAAACACATCAAGGGACAGAGTAGCCGAGGTGGGGGTCTGGGGACCATGGTTTCAGGGGACATTTAGGTCAATTGGCATAACAAAGCTTATTAAGAATATGTTCTGCAACCCTCTGTGGTGAGTGGTGTCTGGGGTCTTAAAAACTAGCGAGTAGCCATCTAGGATGCATCAGTTGGCCCCAACCCACCTGGAGTAAAGGAGAATGAAGAACACCATGGACACGAGGAAAGTATTAGCCCAAGATACAGCAAGGGCCACATAAACCAAAGACTTCATCAGCCTGAGACCAGAAGAACTAGATGGTGCCCGGCTACCACAATGACCGCCTTGACGGAACACAACACAGAGTCCCTGATGGAGCAGGAGAAAAGTGGGGTGCAGAACTCAAATTCTAGTAAAAAGACCAGACTGAATGGTTTAATTGAGACTGGAGGTACCCTGGAAGATGTGGCCCCTGGGCTCTCTGTTAGCCCAAAACTAAAACTATTCCCGAGGCCAACTCTTCAGTCAAAGATTAGACTGGCCCTTGGGACAGAAAATGATACTCATGAAGAGTGTGCTTCTTAGCTCAAGTAGATACATGAGATTAAATGAGCAGCTCTCATCTGGAGGTGAGATGAGAAGGCAGAGAGGGTCAGGAGCCGTTTGAATGGACACAGGAAATCCGAGGTGGAAAGGAAGAGTGTGCTCTCACAGTATAGGAAGACCAAGTAGGGTCACAAAACAATATATGTATAATTTTTGCATGAGAGACTGACTTGAATTTTAAACTTTCACTTAAAGCACAACAATTAAAAAGAAAAAAAAAAAGAAGATGGAAGGAATATACAGAGTCATTGTACCAAAAAGAACTGGTAGACGTTCAAACATTTCAGGAGGTAGCACATGGTCAAGAACCAATGATACTGAAGGAAGAGATCCAAGCTGCACTGAAGGCATTGGCAAAAAACAAGGCTCCAGGAATTGACAGAATACCAACTGAGATGTTTCAGCAAACGGATGCATCACTGGAAGTGCCCAATCATCTATGCCAAGGAATGTGGAAGTCAGCTTCTTGGCCAGCTGACTGGAAAAGACCCATATATGTGCCCATTCCAAAGAAAGGTGAGCAACAGAATGTGGAAATTATTGAACAATATCATTAATATCACAGACAAGTAGAATTTTCTGAAGATAATTAAAAAACGGTTGCAGCCGTACATTGACAGGAAACTGCCAGAAATTCAATTGGATTCAGAAGAGGATGTGTGACTAATGATATCATTGCTGATGTCAGATGGATGTAGGCTGAAAGCAGAGAATACCAGAAAGATGTTTACCTCTGTTTTATTGATGATGCAAAGGCATTCAACTGTGTTGATCACAACAAATTATGGATAACATTGAGAAGAATGGGAATTTCATAACATTTAATTGTGCTCATGAGGAAGCTGTACCTAGGTCAAGAGGCAGTCATTCAAACAGAACAAAGGGATAACACTTAGTTTAAAATCAGGAAAGGTGTGTATCAGGGTTGTATCCTTTCACCATGCTTATTCAATCTGTATGCTGAGCAAATCATCTGAGAAGCTGGACTATATGAAGAAGAACATAGCATCAGGATTGGAGGAAGATTCAGCAACATCAGTGATATGCAGATGACACAATCTTGCTTGCTGAAAGCAAGGAGGACTAGAAGCACTTATCAATGAAGATCAAAGACCACAGCTTTCTGTATGGATTACACCTCAACATAAAGAAAACAAAAATCTTCACAACTGGAAAAATAAGCAACATCATGAGAAATGCAGAAAATACTGAAGTTGTCAAGGATTTCCTTTTACTTGGATCCAAAATCAATGCCCGTGGAAGCAGCAGTCAAGAAATCTAACAACGTATTGCATTGGGCTTATCTGCTGCAAAAGGTCTAGTTAAAGTATTAAAAAGCAAAGATGTCGCTTTGAGGTCTAAGGTGCACCTGACCCAAGCTGTGGTATTTTCAATCACCTCATTTGCATGTGACACCTGGACGATGAATAAGGAAGACCGAAGAAGAATTGATGCCTTTCAGTTATGGTGGTGGCAAAGGATATTGAATGTACCATGGACTGCCAGAAGAGCGAACATTTCTGCCTCAGAAGAAGTACAACCAGAATACTCTAGAAGCAAGGATGGTGAGACTTCGTCTCACATACCTTGGACATGTTATCAGGAGGGATCAGTTGCTGGAGAAGGACATCATGCTTGGTAAAGTGCAGGGCCGGTGAAAAAGAGGAAGACCCTTAATGAGATGCATTGATACAGTGGCTGCAACAATGGGCTCAAACATAGCAACAATTGTGATGGAGCAATGTTTTGTTATGTTGTACGTGGGGTTGCTATGAGTCGGAAGTGACTTGATGGCACCTAACAACAACAACAACATCTGGATATTATATGATCACTTATTTCACCATTTCCCTTTCAAAACATTTTTAGAGTCTATATGTAAATATATCCTAATTCTGCGTAAATTTGCTTTATTTTAGCAATCGGCAAAGAATCATGAAAATATCAGCACAAAATAAAATGAAAGTACTCCACAAATACAAGGTGTAATTATAGCATTATTATTTAGAAAGTATCTGTTCAACATTGTCTTTTCAACCAAGCACTGAAGGCAAAACTTAGACACACTGGATGAACAACTACCATTGGCAGTGGATTTTGTTTATATGAACCTAGTGGTGAATGAAATACAATATTCTAAGCCATACATTAGAATGGACCTCATAACCATGTCATTATACTTCATGCTTCTTTTGCTTCAAGGTATTTAGGCTAGAATAGGGAAAATAAATATTAAACATATATCTTAATTTATCTCATTTAGGCATTGTTGCTAGAGTTACTACTTTTAAGAGAAAATCTTTTCCTTCTCTTTAAGTTTTCCTAAACACAAGCTACAACAAAATGTGGGAAACCCTAAATTGTTAAGAAACATACAAGTACTGTTTGTTTCTACTCGTAAGTAGGTAGTTTGATTTCCCAGAGGGCAGGTGGTGAGAGCAGGGAAGAAGTGAGGCAGGGCTTTGTGGGAATTATCTGAGCCTTAAAGAAATTTAGAAGGTTTGGAAGTTAAATAAGGTTCAAGGTGGTTCTTATTGTGAATGTCTAAACTCTTTTGCCCTTTCCCAGTGAAGTGCCATAAAATCAGGTGTGAACAGACTGTGAAATGGGCTTTTCTTGTATAGTAAGCTTCAGCCAAATTGTGGTCTTGTTTAAGCACATATGGCAGCAGCCCTTTTTGTAGTAAAGATTTGCTTGTAAACCTGGGCAGTTGATCAAACGAAAATAATTCCTAAACTGTATTATAATTATGAGAGAATTATTTTCTTCAGCTATGTTAGGGCATTTTTTTTTCATAGTCTAGTTAGCAAACATTTAAGAGATATAGCATATAAATGTACAGCAAACATTTGAGATACTTAAAAGAATGTATTTCATTTTAATATAGCTTAAGATTCTTCAAATATTAGTAGATATGTACAGAATAAGAAAAATGCAAAATGTAATTAGAATAGCATATAAATAAAGAAGGTATAGTAAAGAACTGAGTGTATATTTGTCATAACTGATGGCTAGTCACAGAAATGGCTACGCAAGAGCTAAAGATGAAATTTTCAAGTAAGAAAAGAAAAAATGAATGTCATATAGTTTTTTAAATGAATAAATCTTATTGGGGTTTCTGTATTATAAACTGAATATACGCTTGTTATAGAAAACTCAGATAAAAGCTACAGCAATGATAAGTAACATATATTGACCAACTTCTATGTCCTGGGTGCTTTACGTCACTGCATTAATTCTTACAACAACTCTATGAGGTAGCTACTATAATCAGGCAACATTTTATAGATGAGAAAACTGATTCTCGGAGAGGTTGACTATTGTCCAGGCCACACAGCTAGTAGGTGGCAGAGCTGGGATTCAAATCCAAGTCTCCTTGGTCCAGTAATTCAAATCCTATTGAAGAGTAGGAAGAAAATATAAAATCTCTACACATTTGGTAGCAGTAAAAGGTATTTATTATCCTTTTTATTAAAATTAAATTTTCTTATGGATTCCTCCTATTTTCAATTATCAAGCCTTATTATTGTAATTATTTATTATTATTATTAATTGTTAATTATCGAGAGTTATTTTTTAAAACTCTATCAAACCAATTTCTTCCAGTTCGTAATTGAAAAACCTGTATCCACTGGAAACACATGGAGGAGATGCAGCTGCTACTTTTTTAACTTTAATGTCACATTTTCATAGATACAGTAATGGGCGCAAGATCTGTGGTTTTAAAACATAGATTGGTTTCTTTTTTTGATCCATGAATGACGCTCTTACTGGTTTGAATGTAGAAGGCCCAGGACTGACACCTGAATATGAATCATTAGATTTGATTTCCTCTTTAGCATTTTCCACCTCTCCCAGACCTTGGCTACAACAGGTCCTGAGTTCACGTCCCTCATCAACCCTGAGAAGAATGATTTTTTCTAATATACATTAAATGTGGCTTCTTGGGTGTTCAGAAGAATGAGCAATTAACTTCAGGGCTTAAGATTAACCTTATGCTTGAAAGGTTTGATGATCTCTCAAGCCAGGCTCCTAGTGCACATGTTCAGTGTGATGGCTAAGATGGTACACTGATTGTTGGTCATGGTCCAAGGAAGTCAAGGGGAAGTCTGGCTGGAGCTGCTGCCAGTGCAGATGCATGGGAGTCTGGGAAATCACTCAGGGTCTTGGAGATGCTAAGATACAGAGAAAGGCCATGAGGAGGTTGAGTCATAGATGTGCCTATGTGTTTTGAAGAAGTTTTATTTTGCATTCAAAACAATTTCAGCAGTATAGTATTGATGCTTTTAAAATTATTTTATGGGAGAGCAGCAATACAAAGCATTTATACTTAATAAAGATGTGTAAATTTATTTTTGTTTAACACTTGCAGTTTCTGCTTAAAGAGGTACCCCAACAGTGATAGCAGCAAAAACAAGAGAAATTGGAGTGGAAATCATTATTGCATCTTATTGTTCCAAATTTTGTATTGGATTTCTTTCCATTGCTAGCAGAGTTTTCTTTATCGTATCCAATGAAATCAAAGCATCTCTGGCACAAACACTATTTTTCAAAAGAGTGTGACTACATAATATTTTCTGGAGCATGCTGCCAAGAAAATTATCAGGTAATGCTAAGAAAAGTCAAAGACATTGGCCGAATTTCTCCTCTCACTATTGAATCATGAGACTGAACAAGTAAATAGTCTGCTTCATTTTCCTAATTTATAAACTGAGTATAATTTGCTAAATTTTACCAATATTACAGGAGACATGAGAGAGAGAAAAAAACTGCCATTTTTGTGTTCAAAGAGAAAAAAGGTTAGCATTCTCCTTATTGACCCCAAAGTAGGCATAAATAAATAAATAAGTGGTAGATAGATGACAGATACATACATACACACCTACATACTAAGGAAGATAAAAATCTCTGAAATGTGATCACTGATTTGAGAAAAATTACCATATCATGAATAACCACCAAAACCATCAAAGTGAATACATACAGGACACTGATATCTTCTTTCCTTCATCTCATCTAAACACCAGATGAATACTTGTGCTGTTTCAAAATGGGAAATCAAAAAACCATATATATTTAGTTGCCAATATATCAAATATTTAGATAAGTGAAACATTTGGCTCTCTGTCTAAATTAATCAGGTTTCATCTGAATATTCTATTTCACATTAACTATCACCTCAGAGAAGAAGTAAATAAGGTTAGAGAGGAATATGGAAGTTACTACTCTGGAAAATGATTAATTTCACTAATTGACCTTCTCAGCTGCCCTTAAATCATTCTCCCAGATGGGGCTTGAATGTAAGTGGACCACATACATCGGGGCCACTTCTAAAAGAAATAGCCTCTTCCTACTAAAGTGGGGTAGAAATGGGGCAGAAGCCACCTCCGTGGGTTTTCATGATTGTATTCTCTGATCCACATGAAATCACTGAATGATTTGTTTCCCTATTTCATAACTCATTTCACATTTGTTCTTTAGAATTCCTTATATCAGGCTATTTTATTCACCTACTTTAGAAAAAGTGTCACTTTCATTTTTATGAGAAAACAAGTAAACGTTATCATGCTCAATATTAGTCATCTACACTTCCACAGTAGAACATGTCCAACCAATGTATCTGCATGAGCTATTTTGCTGCAAATGTGAGAGAGAGACAGAGACAGAGAGAGAAAGACTCACGTGGAAATTTACCGAGGACAGTTGCTCTTATTCTAATAACATCTGTCATTAAAAAAGAAATAGATGTTCATTAGTCCATCAAAACATACAGTCAGATAAACATGTGTCTTTTTCTGAATTGTTGTCATTAATAGCCATTGTCTGTTGTTCTTCTGCATTACCTTTATCTCCTCTGTTACAATTTAACCTGCCACTTAGGAAAGGAAAAAAACACTCAAAATTAGATGAAGGAGAGACTGTCAGTTTGAATAGCAAGGATCATACCATGCAAGTCACTAGAAATTTCCACTAATTACTTTTATTTTTATAATCATTAAAAGATACCATGATGACTGAGACTTAGGGAAAAACTGGGTCCAGCTTTGTGGTCTTTCTATCTTTTTCTGGACCTTTTGACTTACAGGGTGGGAGAGAATATAGGAAGTAAATACAGTGAGAATTGTTTTACTCACCATATAATTTCAAAAACTTAAATAATTTTTTAATATAAAATACCATGTCAAGAAGGGATAATTTCCATAAATCCCTCTGTTGGCAATGATGTTAGGTACCAGAAATTCTGCTCCAAATTTCAGGGTATCCCATCTGTGGCTAAGATGATCTTCTCATTTTTTCAACGTGAATTCCATTTTCCTTCTCCTACAGGTGGTGAAATTTACAGTGAGCAATTGCCTCTCGTAAACCAGAATGTGCATAAGTCAAGCACAGAGTCAAAAATAGGACAAGAATCTCCTGACCCATAACCTCCTCCTCCATCCACAAAACTGATTTTCTCCCTGCTCTATAGTGGCAATAGTGGGCATAGCCAGATGCCAAGAACTTGTTCCTTCTGTCATCAAGAAGTAAATTTCACGGGTAAGGGAGCTCAGCTAGTCACTGATTGCAAAGTACTTTGAAAATGGAAAACCAAATACAGTGTAAGTGCTAGGTGCTGCTATTATTCTGAAGGCTAGAGATTGAGTGCAGAGCTATTATTATGATTATTTGTATCTGGGATACAGAAGAAGTTGGGAAGGGAGGCAGGAGGAGCCATAGGCATAATATGATTGAGCAACATGAAGTTTCACTGAAAAACCTTAACTTATTTTACTGAGGAAAAAGAAATGAGACCCTGAAATTACAGCTGGTGGCTTTGATTGTACTAACAGATTAGTATCATTTTGATTCTTAAGTATTTTCAGAGTTTAACAATGCAACGATAAACATGTAGGCAATGTATTTCTCGCATGTTACTCTGCAAATAATAAACAACTTTCTGAGTGGAGAAATGCAGTGACCCTTAAAATGGGAAGTTGGTAACGAAACTGGTAAATAGTGTGATGTCTCTTAAGACTTAAAGTAAGATATTTAAACAAACTCCTTCAAAATCTCTCAATAAACATTGAACCACTTATTTGGGAGGAGAGGTTGATACTATTGCAGCATAACCATACATAATTAAACTTTCAGAGAGCCAGCTTTATCACCTCAGAAGAAATCCCCTAGGAATGAGTGTAGAGTGAGGAATGTCACTTCCATCTTATTCTCTTGGTTTTTGTGTATATTCTTCTCCTTCAGGCATGTCTTCCCTCTTCTATTCCATCTGCCCAACTTTGAACCAATTTTCAAAGCTCAACTAAAACCACAAAATCTTCAATGAAGATCAGTTCAATTAACACTGGTAATTCTCTTTGATAACTGGTAATATTCTCCAACTTTTTCTCATAATTTGTAAACATACAGAAAAGGGGTGGGAATAGTTTGGTAATTGCATAGATACTCACTACCCTAATTCAATAATTGACATATTTTGTCTTTTATTTTTTGCTAAGTGATTTAAAAATAAAGATATAATGACACTTTATCCCTTAGCATATCAGCATACATATCCTGATAATAAACACAAGAGCAATATTCTACATACTATTTTCATACCTATGAAAATTGAAAATATTTCTGTAATATAAAATCAAATCTATGTTAAAATGTGCACAACTGTCCCAAACAATAATTAAATAATGTGTTTTGTTGAAGTATAAAATCAAATGGTCATGCTTTGCACTTGGTTGCTATGCCTTTTTAGATTTTTTTTTTTTTCGTCTAGAAAAGTGACTTTTCTTTTTAATCTTCTTGAAGATACTCAGCCAAGAGTGCTTAATAATGTCCCACATTCTGCATTTGTCTGATTGGTACCCCACACTATAATTTAAAAGAATTATCTACCCCCTTGAAATTTCTATAAAAGGAAGATAGTTCAAAATGATTAATTAGGTTCCACTTAACATTTTTGGAAATATATGTGATCTCAGGAGTCATATAATTTCAGATTGTTTCACTATCAGTAATGTTAACTTTGACCACATGTAAGGTAACAGATGAGAGAACTCTTATTTGCAAAGGTCCAGTTTTTCCTTTCCAATTAGCAGGTAAGTCCTCATAGTGATATGATAATATTTAATTTCCAGTTTTTTCCTGGTTTAGACCTCCCAACTACATGTGATATTATGGAAATTGAGAACTATTATTTTATTAGCTACAGAACCCATAACATCACAGTACTCACAAAGTAGGCTTCTAAGGTATAATTATTAATTCAGGGACTTGCAACATATAAAATCAGACACATCCTAGCTCTTAATTCATCATTTTCTGCTACAGTCAGGTAGATTGCCCTAAGAAAATGTGATCTAACTTTTGCTGCCAGTTATGGTGGAATATCTTACAGTAGACCAATGCCGCAACCAAGAGAAACTTTAAAAAAAAAAGTGCATAAAATTCAGGTATTTCAGAGCTTCCAAGGCAGCCAAAACTTGGAAAGCCAAAATCCCATAAACAAGTGATGTTAAATGACGTGAATTCAGCATTCTGTGTGCCTCTTTTCCTCTTGGAGCATATGTTAACTGGGAGGACTAGGGAGAGAGGCTGAGAATCCAGGAAAAAGGCATGGCTGCTAAGAAGAAGAGAAGCCAGTAGAGCTGTAAGTAATGTCTAGGAAAACAAAAGTTAGTGTTCAAAGCATCTAAAGCAATCAAGACATGAGGAACCAAGATCTGTGTGAAAAGTGAAATTGAGAGACATAAACTTAACTTCAACAATTATTTTCCCATTAAGAAATTTTCCAGATTCTTAAGCTCCACAGGTCAAGAAACTAAGTACCAAGCATAGAGCACCTTTTAAAATGTATAATTTTTGCAGTCTAATATTATTTAAAAGAGAAAGATTAAAGTACAGGACATTCCAGGGTGAAGAAGTCCTAGGAAGCACCTAAAGTTCTCACTTAGGAGCCTTAACCAGCAAACTGTAGGAGTGTGGATAAACCAGCAGTAGACCAAGTCTCACAAACATTGGAACCCCACCTTAAGTAAGTTCAGTCCCTGATCTGATTGAGGCAATCTACCCTTACTTAGTTTCTTACAAGAGAATCTAACCTACTGTAGTTGATTTTCGAAAGGAAAATAACGTCATCTAGAGGCTCTGCATGTTTTGTAAACAATATCCAGTATTCAGTATATTACCTATTACACAAAGGAAAAGGACCAAATTAAAAAAATAAATAAATAATAAAACATAACAATAGAAACACACTCATAGGTGACCTAGAAATCAGGGTTACCAGACATCTATTTTTAAATAACTGCAATTGTTACAATTTTTATGTTACAATATGAAGAATTTCCTTTGAGAAATAGAATCTATAAGCATCAAATAAAAAGTCTAGAAATAAAAAACAGGAAAGCTAAGATAAAGAACTCAATAGATGGGTTTAACACAAGATTGTACACAACTGAAAATAGGAGAAATCAAATGGGAAATAGCTCAGTAGAAAATATAAGGACAATAGCAGGGATACAAAATGAAAGACAACAGCAGAAAAGAGCATGAGGGACATATGGAACAAGGTAAAAATTCATGCATTATATAACTGGTACTACAGAAAGGGAGAAAAGAAAGATAGTGGCCAAAATATAGTTTAAAGATAACAGCCGAAAACTTCCCAAAACTGATGAACGACAAGTCACAAATTCAGGAAGAACTACTAATTCCAAACAGGCTTAAAAAAAAAAAAAAAGTGAGTCACACCTAGTAATTACAGTAAAACTACTGAAAACAAAAGACAATAACAAAATCTTAAAAGCATATTACCTTTTTTAAAAAGAGACCATTCTGTTGGCTTCCTAATTAAAACAATGAAAGAAGGTAATTGAATAATACACTTAAAACTACTGAAAGAAAATAACTACCAACCTAAAAATCTATACCCAGCTAATATTTCTGTAAAAATAGAGATTGAATAAAGACAACCCTGATTAACAAAGACAGAGAATTTTGTTGCCACCAGGACTGCTCTAAAGGAGTACTAAAAGTTCTTCAGGTAAAAAAACAATACTCTAAGATGGAAAAATAAATACCCTTGGATCCACTATCCTGGATCGCATGATCCAGGAGGCACTAACTAGTCCCTTTTTTCCTTTGTCTTCAGTCTATGCCTTGTACTCCCAAAACTGCAAGCATGTTTATTCCAATCTCAATTAAAAGGAAAAACTCAGCATTTCTGCCAATGAAACTGTAGCTTTTATCACACACTTGAGCGCCAAGCCATTTTATCCAATGATTACAAGATATGATCAACCTATGTTTATACAAGCACCTCAAACAAATTCAAGATTCCCTGCAAAATCTCTGTTTGCCTACTTCATATAATGATGTTCCTCTCACTCTTTTGTGTTCCTGGAAGTTTGGAAGTCATCTTTGACTTCCCATTCACTGTGCCCAAAAAGCCGTCATGCTACCACCTAAAATATCTCTCAAATGTATCTGTTCAAGTTCATCTGCTACTGCAGGTCTTATTACCCTTGAAAATGATGAGATTGGATCAAAAACAGATCCAGCTATTATTCTGTTGACAATATAACAATATACAAGATGACTCACAAGGGTTGAAATTTTAAAAAAAAGGGAAAACGTATGACAAATAGATGCAAAGGGAAATCAAAGACACCATCTCGTTTACTTAATATGGTATACTTGATAATTATCACACTAAAAATATTATCTTCTATTTAGAGTGCATAGAATACTCACAAAATGGATGAAATATTAGATCACAGAAAAAAATCTTCAATTATTTTCAGAAACTTAAAATCATATAGGTCCCTTTTTTTACCACCAAACAATAAAAGCAAATAAATACATATTAAGCAAACATCAACAAAAAAATCTCATCTAAATAAATCCTTAGTCAAAATGTCAAAATTATTTATTACAGAGTAGTTTAATTAAAAGAAAACTACAGATCAAAACATAAGACATGGCAAAAGCAGTCAGAAGCATATCGTAACATTAAACATTTTTAATGCTAAATGAGAAAAAAAGGGACAATTAATAAATTGGATATTCAACTCAACTCTTGATATTGAGGGTTATGCTTATTCAGAAACACAAAATAAGCTTGAAACAAATCTAAGGAAAGTAGGAATCAGGAATAAATACAAATAAAACAGGAATTAAAAAAGCAGAAAATCAGAATATATATGCATGAAACAAAGATATATCATTTGAGGAAAAATGGACTAACAAAATTAGCAATGGCTTTCCTATATATATCATAAATAACCATGCATAATAAAATAATAATCGAGTTCTTTATTAATAGCATCTGTTGTATCTAAATTTTTAAGCATTAACTTAACAAGAAATGTAGAATACCCATGTTAAAAACAAAAACTTGACTTTAGGAACATAGAAGATATGAATCAAAACTGTGGTATATTACAGTCTTGAAGAAAAGCTGAATATTGTAATGATCTCAATTATCTTTGTATTAGTTTCTTATTGTTGGCTGTAACAAATTACCACAAATTTACTGGCTGAAGACAATATATTCTCTTACAGTTCTGGGAGTCAGAAGCCCAAAATGGTCTTACTGGGCTAAAATCAAAGCACTGGCAGGGATGGATTCCTTCTGAGGGCTCTAATGGTGTATTCTTTGGCTTGTGGTCCCTTCCTGCATCTTCAAAGCCAAAAGTGTAGCATTTTCAATCTCTCTCTTCTCTGATCTCTACTTCTGTCATCTCCTCTGACTCTTATTCTCCTGTCTCCCTCTTTCTCTTATTAAACCCTTTGCCTTAGAGTCCATTCCAACTCATATGGGCCCCATAGGACAGAGTAGAACTGCCCCATAGAGTTTCCAAGGAGGGGCTTGTGGATTTGAACTGCGAACCTTTTGGTTAGCAGCCATAGTTCACCAAATCCAGCCAGATAAACCAGAAAAATCCCTCTATCTTGAGATATTTAATATTATCACATCTGCAAAGTTCTTTTTACCATGTATAGGAACAAATTCACTAACTCTGGAGATTGTTATTGTTAGGTGCCGTCAAGTCAGTTCCCACTCGTAGAGACCCTATGTACAACAGAACAAAAGGCACACTACCTGGTTCTGCACCATCCTCACAACCGTTGCTATGCTTGAGCCCATTGTTGCAGCCACTGTGTCAATCCATCTTGTTGAGAGTCTTCCTCTTTTTCGTTGACCCTCTACTTTACCAAGCATGATGTCCTTCTCCAGGGACTGATCCCTCCTGACAATATGTCCAAAGTACGTGAGACGGAGTTTCGCTAGCCTCCCTTCTAAGGAGCATTCTGGCTGCACTTCTAAGACAGTCGTGTTCGTTCTTGTGGCAGTCCATGGTTGTCTTAGTCATCTAGTGCTGTTATAACAGAAATACCACAAGTGGATGGCTTTAACAAAGAGGAATTTATTCTCTCACAGTCTGAGAGGCTAGAAGTTCGAATTCAGGGTGCCAGCTCCAGGGGAAGGTTTCCTCTCTTTGTTGGCTCTGGGGGAAGGTCCTTGTAATCAATCTTCCCCACTATAGGGACCCTGGGTCCAAAGGACATGCTATTCTTCTGGCACTATTTTCTTGATGTTATGGGATCCCTATGTCTCTCTGCTCGATTCTGTCTTTTATATCTCAAAAGAGATTGACTTAAAACAAAATCTAATCTTGTAGATTGAGTCCTGACCAGTTAACATAAGTGCCTCTAATCCTGCCTTATTAACATCACAGAGGTAGGATTTACCACACATAGTAAAATGACTTCAGATAACAAAATGGTGGATAGTCACACAATATCGGGAATCATGGCCTAGCCAAGTTGACACATTCTGGGGGGACACAATTCAATCCATGACAATGGTATATTCAATATTCTTCACCAACACCACAATTCAAATGAATCAATTCTTTTTTGGTCTTCCTTATCCATTATCTAATTTTTGCATGCATATGGAGCAATTAAAAATACCATGACTTGGGTCAGGCACACCTTAGTCTTCAAAGTAACATCTTTGCTTGTGAAGAAAAAAGTAAATTCACAGGCTCTGGGGGTTACAGAGTGGAAATTTTTTTGGGGGGGGTTCATTATTCTATCACATCTCCAAACAGATTTTGAGATTTAATATAACCTAATTTTTTTAACTTGACAAATTGATTCTAAAGTGTAAATGGAAACTCAAACAGATAAAACTAGCCTAGAAATTTTTCAAAGATAATAAAAAAGACTTTCACTGACAGATATGAAAACATATGTTGCCAAAATAATTAAAACAATGCAGTACCAGTGTAAGAATGGATATATCTTGGAGAATAATTTTTAAAAATACATATATATGTAATTAATATTATAGTACATGATAAGAAGTGGCATTTAAGATCTGTAGGGAAAGGGCTGATTACTCAGTAAATTATGCCGGGAGAATAGGTTAATTATTTGGGAAAAAATGTTGGGATGGAAGTTAGATCTGTACTTCCTACTACACGTCAAAATAAATTCTTGATGGATAATAGGATTAAATATAAAAAATTATCCTTTAAGTTTGAGAGTAAAATACAGATGAATAGTAATTTATCTTTTTCATAAGGAAAAATTTTATAAGTACAAAAGAAGAAGAAGAAATAATGGAAAAATTTGATAGACTTGACTACAGTAACAAATATACACACACACTTGCAAAAATCCAAAAATACCATACATAGAATTAAAAGAAACATTAAAAAAATTGGAAAATGTATTTTCTATCAGATAACAAAAATTTGGACAGATATGCGATCACTAGCCATTAGAGAAATGCAAATTAAGACCACAATGAGATACCATCTCACCCTGGCATTACTGGCACAAATCAAAAACACTGAAATAGCAAATGTTGGAGGGGCTATGGGGAGATCGGAACTCTTATGCACTGCTGGTGGGAATGCAAAATGATACAACCATTTTGGAAAATGATATGGCGCTTCCTTAGAAAGCTAGAAATAGACGTACCACACGATCCAGCAATCCCACTCCTAGGAATGTATCCTAGAGAAGTAAGATTCAACACTCTAATAGACGTATGCACACCTATGTTCATGGCAGCATTGTTCACAATAGCAAAACGATGGAAACAACCTAGATGCCCATCAACAGATGAATGGATAAACAAACTATGGTACATACACACAATGGAGTACTATGCAACGAGAAAGAACAATGATCAATCTGTGAAGCATCTCATAACATGGATGAAACTGGAAGACATTATGCTGAGTGAAATAAGTCAACCACAAAAGGACAAATATTGTATGAGACCTCTATTGTAAAAACCCATGAAAAAGTTCACACACAAAAGGTAACAATCTTTGTTGGTTACCAGGGATGGGGGGTGGGGGGAATACTAAATAGGCAATAGATAAGTGGTATCTTGGGTGAAGGGTGAGACAGTACACAATACTGGGGAAACCAGAACAACTTGTACAAGGAAAGGTCATGGAAGCTCCATAGACACATCCAAACTCCCTGAGGGACTGAATTGCTGGGCAGAGGGCTGTGGGGACCATGGTCTCAGGGAACATCTAGCTCAATTGGCATAACACAGTTTATAAAGACAATGTGCTACATTCTACCTTGGTAAGTAGTGTCTGGGGTCTTAAAAGCCTGTGAGCAGCCATCTAACATACTCCACTGGTCTCATCCCTTTGGGAGCAAGGGAGTGTGAAGAGAACAGGATACAAGGGAAAGATTAGTCCAAAGGACTAATGGACCACAGCTACCAAGGCCTCCACCAGACTGAGTCCAGTGCAGCTAGATGGTGCCCGGCCACCACCACTGACTGCTCTGACCAGGATCACAACAGAGGGTTCTGGACAGAGCTGGAGAAGGATGTAGAACATAATTCTAACTCACACACACAAAAAAAGACCAGATTTACTGGCATAAAGGAGACTGGAGAAACCCCGAGAGTATGGCCCCCAGACACCATTTTAGCTCAGTGGTAAAGTCACTTCCGAGGTTCACCGTTCTGCCAGGGTATGGATAGCCCCATAAAACCAAATGGGACTAATGAGGCACAGCAGTCCAGGGACAAGGACTAGAAGGCAGCAGGAGACAGGAAAGCTGGTGATAGGGAATCCAAGGTTGAGTAAGAATAGTGTTGACGTGTTGTGCGGTCGTTAACCATTGTCATAGGGCAACATGTGTATTAACTGTTTAATGAGAAACTAGTTTGTTCTGTAAACCTTCATCTAAAGTGAGAATAGAAGCACAACTGGAAGAGTGTAGTTGATGTCACTGAACTATGCATATAGAAATTTTTGAAACGGTGTATGTTTGGTTATGTATATTTTCACCAAAAAAAAAAAAAAAAAAGGTCAAGAAGGGAGAGGGTTGACATGTCATGGGGTTGTTAACCAATGTCATAAAACAATATGTGTACTACTGTTTCATGAGAAACTATTTGTTCTGTAAACCTTCACCTGAAGTACAATTAAAAAATAAAATAAAATAAAAATTTAGACAGATAAATAGGGAAAAGGCAAAAATCTCATTTAGGAAATAGGCAAAGAAATATGAACTCGCAAAGGGAAAATGCAAAAAATCAACAAAGACATTTTAAAAATATTCATATTATTCTGCTAATTAAAGTAATGTAAATTAAAACAGTTTACAATGCCACACTTCCTTATCAAATGAGCAAAGTTTGTTTTTGTTTTTTTTTTAATATTATCCAATGTTTCCATGAAGGTGGAGAAATAGACATTTCTATACCATGCTAGTATAGATATAAACTGGCACAAACTTTCTGGAAGATGTTTACTAACATTTTTAATGGCCTTAAAAATTACATACACTTTATCTTCAGAAATCTGATACACAAATACTTTTAAACAAGGGTGTTATTTATAATTGCAAAAAAGAAATAGTAGAACAACTGAAACTTTCATCAATAATAAATTGGCTAAATAAATTATTCTATGATCACAAGAAGGAGCCCTGGTGGTGTAGTGGTTAACCAGCAGATGGGCTGCTAACTGCAAGATCAGAGATTGGAACCCACCAGCCAATTGAAGGAGTAAATATTCATGGTAATTTTTAAAAAATCACATTTTACAAAGAAATTTAAAGATGGGAGATGTTCATAACATATTAAGTGAAAGAGCATATTATGAAACTTCCCAAACCATTTTTGAAGTATGTAAATACATTATATTTAAGAGAAGACTAAACACAAAAACACTGTTTTCTCTAGATGTTGAAGTTCTGTGGATTTTTTTTTCCTCTGTGATTTTTTTTCTATTTTGATTGTAAGATTGTACAATGAACGTTAATTATTTTTGTAATAAGTAAATGTTACTGTTTTAAAAATCATCCTAATAACAGAGCAATAAGCATATAGAACAATTAAATTGCCACTCATCGAATGTTAATTTTTTTTTTTAATTCATCTTTTTGGCTTTTTTTTTCCCATCTGAAATGACTCTACCTGCATGTTTAAATTGTTTAGACCACTCTGCATTGAGATTTTCTTGCTTAGTTCAGCCTGGTCTAACCAATACAGTTTCAGTTTTCTGCTTCCTAACAGTGAAATTATTTGTTGATACATCTTAAACTAGATTTGAGGTAAACCTCCCCAGCTGGAGTGATAGCCTTAAGAGTTTGCAACATTTTCCTATTTTATACCTGCTAGGTATTATCCAGAGCCCTGTTGGCACAGTGGTTAAGTGCTTGGCTGCTAACCAGAAAGTTGGCAGTTTGAATCCACCAGCAGCTCCTTGGAAACCCTATGTGGCAGCTCTACTCTGGCTCTACTGCCCCGTTGTTATTGTTAGGCGCTGTTGAGACAGTTCTGACTCAGAGCAGCCCTATGTACAACAGAACAAAACACTGCCCGGTCCTGTGCCATCCTCACAGTCATTTTTATGCTTGAGCCCATTATTGCAGCCACTGTGTCAATCCATATCCTTGAGGGTCTTCCTCTTTTTCATCAACCCTGTACTTTACCAAGCATGATTTCTTTTTCCAGGGACTGATCACTCCTGATAACAAGTCCAAAGTTTGTGAGATGTAGTCTCACCATCCTTGCTTCTGAGGAGCATTCTGGCTGGACTTCTTCCAAGACAGACTTGTTCGTTCTTTTGGCAGTCCATGGTATGTTCAATATGTTTCACCAACACCATAATTCAAAGGCGTCAATTCTTCTTCAGTCTTCTTTATTCATTGTCCAGCTTTTACATACATATGCGGCAATTGAAAACACCATGGCTTGGGTTAGGGGCACCTAAGTCTTCAAGGTGACATCTTTCCTTTTTAACACTTTACAGAGGTCTTTTGCAGCATATTTGCCCAATGCAATGTGTCGTTTGATTTCTTGACTGCTGCTTTCATGGGCATTGATTGTGGATCAAGTAAAATGAAATCCCTGACAACTTCAGTCTCTTCTCCATTTAGCATGATGTTGCTTATTGGTCCATTTGTGAGGATTTTTGTTTTCTTTATGTTGAAATGTAATCCATATTGAAGGTGGTAGTCTTTGATCTTCATCAGTAAGTGCTTCAAGTTCTCTTCACTTTCAGCAAGCCAAGTTATGTCATCTGCATATCACAGGTTGTTAATGAGATTCCCTCCAATCCTGATGCCCTGTTCTTCTTCATATAGTCCAGCTTCTCTGATTATTTGCTCCGCATACAGATTGAATAAGTATGGTGAAAGGATACAACCCTGACACACATCTTTCCTAACTTTGAACCATGCAGTATCCCCTTGTTCTATTCTAACAACTGCATTTTGTCTATGTACAGGTTCCTCAATAGCACATTTAAGTGTTCTGGAATGCAAGCCAGATTCAGAAGACAATGTGGAACCAGAGACATCATTGCTGATATCGGATGAATCCTGGCTGAAAGTAGAGAATGCCAGAAAGATGTTTACCTGTGTTTTATTGACTATGCAAAGGCATTTGACTGTATGGATCATAACAAATTATAGATAAAATTCGAAGAATGGGAATTCCAGATACCCAGTGAGGAAATTCTATTCTGCCATATAGGGTCACCATGAGTCAGAATCAACTCAAAGGCAGTGGGTTTGTTTTTAGTTTTAGGTATTATCACTGGACCCTGAAACATCACCATAACTATATTTGTTGTGGATGTTAATATATGATCAGCTCAGCTCCGCTCCAAAAAGAGACTCTAAAATATACAATAATTGAGAAGGAAAAGTCAGAAAGAGGATAGGTTCTAGGTTGAGTTAATGGTGTCTCAATTTGTACTTTAGCTTTAGTCAAGTTCTGACACTAGAAAACATAATTCTTCTTTGTATGGTGGCCAACATACCCATGACGATTGAGTGGATTCCGACTCATAGAGACTATAGGACAGAGTAGAACTGCCCTATAGGGTTCCCAAGGCCATAATCTTTATGGATGTAGATTGTCACATCTTTCTCTCACAGAGTGGCTGGTGGGTTTGAATTGCCAACCTTTCAATTAGCAGCTAGGTGCTTAACCACGTACCACCAGGGCTCCTCATGGTATCCACAGAACCTCCCATTTTAGCTCTAATTATCCAGAAGATTATCTTCTTCCATGCTTGCAATTTCACATTGATTTACTTGTTGACTATTTTACCTGTTGAAATCTTTTTTCGCTCTTCCCTTACACATAATAATTTAGAAGTAACTGGTCTAATATTTTTAAGTTTTAAAGTTAATGATCCACTTTCTTTGTTTTTTCTTTATATTACTTGGTCTACAAACATCTAATACTGAAAATTTAGAGAAGATATTCTCCTACCCATGGGTAACCAGTGGTATTAGAAAAGTGATCAATTGCGACAATGTGGTTTCAATAAAAATGAAGTTCTCAGTCCTACAACCGGTTATCACATGCAGTCATTAAATACTGTAAAGCTGAACATACTTAGGAATGTATGTCATATACATGTAATAGATAAGGACAGGAATAAAGCATTGACATATAACTCAGACTTTTATTTTGTATCATGAAATGGTGAGTCTGCTAAGGGACAAACACGAGTATCTTAGGAAAATAGGTATTCTATCATCTTGTGCCTGGTTGGAAGAGTTCAAAATTTTTATTCTTAATATCAGTTCCCACATTTTTCCAATTCATATCACCTCCTGAAAAACCATCAGAAAACATTTTTCTCTAATTATCTTCTCAATCTACAGCTAAATTTCAAACTTTTAGTACAAAAAAGACTTTGCTTACAAACTTAATTTGGAAAACAGTCTCAAATATTGCAGTATTTACCACAATGTGCTATATTAAACCATTCAGAGATCAAAATATTTTTAATCTAAAATATTTTCTCTGTTTTATCACTCCCTTATCTGCTTCTAGGTAAATTTTAGATGTGGGTACTGTAAATCTAGAGCTTTATACAGAAAGCTATAACTTGTACATGTAACAAAAACTTTGAGGTTATGGACGAGTTGGAGCATGAGCTAGTTATATAGGCAGATTTTAGTTTTTCTTATATTTTTTTTCTGATCTTTAAATTTTCCTAATGTATATCTGGACAGTCTGGTCAGTTCAATCAGTTCTGTTGACCAATTAGTTCATAGCCAGTCAACTTAGGCTAAATAGTGGGTTTATGTAACTACTAAACAGTACATTAAAAAAAAAAAACCCATTGCCATTGAGTCAATTCCAACTCACAGTGACCCTATAAGACAGAGTAGAATTGTCCCGTAGGGTTTCCAGGGAGAGGCTGGTGGATTTGAACTGCCGACCTTTTGGTTAGCAGCTGAGCTCTTAACCACTGTGTCACCAGGCTCCAAGATGGTACATAGTCAAATGTAAATTTGGGTGTCACTCAGATAATTTGATCTGAGTGCAGAGTAAACAATTAACATTAGTGTGGACTTTGGGATCTGATTTACATAGCCAAGCCTTCTCTATTTGCTTAAGATTTGCCAAGTCCTAAAAGTCGGTCAATAGCAACTAACAACAACAAAAGTCAGGAGTCCCTCTGTGGTGCCAATGGTTACGCACTCTGCTGTTAATTAAAAGGTTGGAGGTTTCAGTCCACCCAGAGGTGCCTCAGAAGAAAGCCCTGACCATCTACTTCTGAAAAATTAGTCACTGAAAACTTTGAACTGAGCACATGGTGTTGCCATGAGCCAGAATCGACTCTACAGTAGCTGGTTTGGTTTGGTTAAATATCAGTTGGTGTGTTGATTTCTCATATAGACACAGGAATTTCACTTGTCTTGTTCAGTCTTCTCCTCTTCATTTCTCAAAGATTGTAGTCTAAATTGCATCCAACCTTTTGCACATTTGCGCTGAGTTCTTTTCATTGTAACTACAGCGTAGCACATTTGATGTCAAATCTGTACATTCTAATTACACAGAACCAAAAGCAGACAGGCCCTTGTATGCTAGTGAACCAAATAAAACCAAATGTTTCCATTTGTGAACCCAAGATGACTGGGGAATTTCAAACATTTCTGAATTTCACAATGATAAATGGGGCACACTTTCAAAGTAAGGCAACAATATTTCTTCTTTTTTTAAATACATAACGTTTATGATAAACAGAAGTTGTTTTTTTTTTTATGTGCCTGTTTTGTGTGTTGAGCATTTCTTGTGATGTTTTTACTAGAAATGTTGTACTTGGCTTTTTTCTTAGGAATCTGAGACTAAAACCGACTAGAAATAAAAATTAAAGTGACTAGTCCAATTTCATTGCCCAAACTAAAAGAAATGTCAGGATGTAGAGAAAAGCATAAAAGAGTGCTAAAAAGAATAAATTTGTATTTTGAAAGCCATTTTAATCTTCTAATTCCTTATTCTGTAAACAAGGCAATAAAATTTACATGACATAAATATATATGTGGTCAGGCATCTAAGAATAAAAACATACCTGGCACTGATTTATGGAATTTTTTGTGCTTTGACGTGACTAAGGGTGAAAAGGTTTCTTCTGCTAAAAATAATGACAACCATACCTAAGAAAGCGTGTAGACGCCATTCTTGGATCTATAAGCTTTAGCTAAAAATTAGGCCTGTGACCTTGGTAACCAATCAGTCAACTCATAACAGGTTCATTTTTTTTTGTTCCCCTCACAGATTTTTTTTCTTTTTCTTTTTGGAAGTACCCTTCTTAGTTGCAGTTTTTGCTTTTGAATACTGAGTGTTTCTATATGAAGGGACAGTTTCATACGTGGTGTTTCCTGTTAGAGATTTGGATATACATTTTTACATAACTTTACTACTATATTAAGACACAATTTTTTTCTGCTATTAAATCAGTAACAACGTGTGTGTCAGTGTGTGTGTATAGTCAATGGCAAAAGAGTTAACATTTCTGGATCTAATTTTCTCATCTGAAAATGTTTTATGTGATATCCAAGACTCTTCTCTTTCGGTATAAATATGTGAGGGTGAGGGTACTTGCTGCTGGTGTAGAGAAAAGGAATATAAGATGTAAAATATATTTTCACATATGTATTTTATAATATTTATAGTGTATATAAATGTTGTATATAAAATGCAATATTTTAACTGCATACCTAAACCTATAAAGAACATCAGGTAGGACACCTCAAACATGATAAAGTATATTCTACTTCTTTTCTCTAGCGAGATTTTGTTCAGGTGAGTGTGAGATGCTACATTTTGTTCTGAAAATATGTAATCTGTAAGAGTGAATTTTCACTGTCCTAAAGATATTTTCTGACTTTAAATTTATTGTCAGCTAAGTAACTAAATGATGAATGACTTCAACAGAAAAAAGAAGAAGAAGAGGAAGTTGTTCTATCAGTTTCCTGGATAGCCTTCTTGATTTATAGCAACCATGTAGGAAATAGGTAATTTAGAGAACCCTTTTTTGATATAAATTTAAAATAACCAAATAGAGTATTTGGCTTTTTTATCAAAAATTAGCCGAAAAAAAGGTAAATTATTGCTGAATAGGTTCTCAATTGTCTTTTTTTTTTCTACTTTTTTTTTAACAAATGCAAATCACTGTAAGTTTTTAGTATACAAATAGTAAGAAACATTAATATAATATGCAGTTTAAGTATTATATAGTATGATTATCTTACATGACAAATTTTATCACTGAACTTTGATATTAGAGTTTGTATACAGATTTTTATTTACATACTTCCCTCATATATTATATACTCTTGAGCAAAGAATAGTTCTCTTTGACATAAGGATATCATACTCTTTTGGGGAAAATATTTCTTCCAAAAGGATATAGTACCAAACAGGAAGGGAGAAACTGGATGTTTATATAGCCAGATAAACCAAATCAATAGTGATCCAAATAATCTTCTCTTCCATTCATGTATCTATTACTCATGCATCACCAGTTACATATACAGTATTGTTTTAAGAAATTCAGACTGCATAAACCCCATAATAGAGTTCTTGCCCTCAAGGAACTTATGTGTGAGTTGAGAAGAGGTTGAAGGAGATAAGTTATACTGAGGGAATAATTAAAATTGCAATGATCTTAGTGCCTCACTCAGTGTCTGGCATGTTGTAAGACCTCAATGCATTCATTCAGTAAATATTTATTGTGAATTTACCATGTTCTAGGCTCTGGTTCAGGTGATGCTGATACATCAGTGAGCACAACAGGAAAGTTATACCTGCATTTGTGGAGGTTAGGTTTTAGTGTGGGTAAATAGACAAAATACATAGTATGTTCCAAAACCAAACCCAAACCCATTGCCATCGAGTTGATTCCAACTCATAGTGACCCTATGGTACAGAGAAAAACTGCCCCCACAGGGTTTCCAAGGAGTGGCTGGTGGATTCAAACTGCTGACCTTTTGATTAGCAGCTGAACTCTTAACCACTGCTCCACCAGGGCTCCATATAGCATGTTAGATGGTGATAAATGCTATAGAGATAAATACAGCAGAAAAGGGGAATATGAAATAGAAGTTATTATGAATAGCACTACCAATAAGAGCTGCAGACAAAGCGAGTTGAGTTTTATTAACTGGGATTGAGTATTAAAGAACGTTTCATAGAGGAGGGGCACTTAAGAGTTTGGATTTGTAAGATGAGCAAGGTATAAGCAGGAAAAAAAAAATCTTGTAAGAAATTTCAAAAGGGTAACACTATAGTAGCAATGACTTTAATATGAGAACAATGTGTGAAGGCCTCTTGAGGAGGTGGGTCTAGCTGGAAGAAATGTTTTATGTCAGATTGAATCAAAGAATATATTTGTTGAAGGAATCTTTTAGTCCTACTGATACAATTTTAAACTTATTGAACTACCTGCAGTGGTGGGAGACTATAGAAGCTCACCATTCTGCTGTGCTCATTGTGGAGAGGGGATACAAGGATAATCAAGAGAGAACCAGAATTCACTCTCATGGAGTATCTCATTTTGTAGAAGTTTTGTCCCTAAGAGTTGGATATCTAACTTCTCTTTGATGTAACTAGTTCTGTTCTCTTGACCCACACAGAGTATCAATCCTTTATGTGATAGTCCTCATAAATTTGAAAAATGTGGGTCTTCTCTTCACCAGTTTAACAATCTTCTGTTTCCTTACTTCTTCTAGCTATTTCTTATAGGTTTTCATAATGTCGATGTTCTTGCCCATTCTATCCTACCTATGTTGTTATTGCCAAATACCTTGAACATTTATAGTACTCTAAGATTTTTCATACCTTCATAAAATAGAGCAGGACTATCAACTCATATATGCTTAGAGACTGTATGCTTTTACTACTGTACATCTGTCAATGCAGACTGACATGATGACATTAACTTTTTTGGACCCTCAACACACTGTTGTCTAATATTGTACTTACTGTCAATAAAACACCAAAGTCAAAATATTTTAACCTGGAGGTGGAATCAACTTGGTGCTATAGACAGAAGCACCATGCCATCCCTCTGCAGCAAAGACTAAAAAAACTAAGTAAAACAGATACAAATGTCAGTCCTGGAACCCTAAGCATCAAATGAAGGGAAAAATAACTCCATCAAGTACCAAATGAAATAAGAAACTGTCAGTGACCAGAGAAAGAGAAGAACTACAGAGTGGAGATCCCCTACTAACTAAAGCAGAAAATATTCTCTGTCTTGGACCTCAGCCACCCAGATCAGCAGACAGGGAGTACAGGAAGGCAACTTCACAGAGCTACCAACAGAAGACAGTGCACCTGGTAACCAGAGATACACACTTTCCCATCCCCCACCCTTCTAACCTCTACTCAACCTCCACTGTTTTCCAATGAGCCATGGTCGCTAGCCAGAGAGACACTAGCTCACTGCTGACCAGATCTGCTCTGCCCCCACCAGCTGACTACTTCAGCACCATTTTTTTGTTATTTATTTTATTTTTTTGCCTTTTTTTGTTTCTTCTCTCTTTCTCACCCTTCCTTCCTATCCTTTCTCCCACCCAGCTAGCCCCATGTACCAACCCCTCTCCTTCTTCACAGGTTGTGCAACACCACTCAGCTAGACAGTCACCAGCACACAGCCACCCTGTGTGAAGCTCAATGAACTCCATATAGGATAGACTCCAAAAGAAAATCACCAAGACATATCATAATCACACTCACTAAAACAAAAGACAAAGAAAGAATCCCAAGAGCAGCTTGAGAAAAATGAAAAGTCACATACAAAGGGGAAACAATAAGACTAAGCTCTGATTACTTGGCAGAAACCATGCAGACAAGAAGGCAATGGGATGACATATATAAAACCTTGAAAGAAAAAAATTGCCAACCAAGAATAATGTATCCTTCAAAACTCTCACTCTGATATGATGGCAAAATTAGGACATTTCCAGATAAATAGAAATTAAGAGAATATGTAAAAACCAAACAAACTTACAAGAATTATTAAAGGATTATTAATAACCAACAACATCAGACAACAACCTGAATCTAGGACACAGGACAACATCAGCCAGATAGCAACATAGGTAATGAATTCTCAACTAAAACAAAAATTTACAACAGGGAAACAGAGAGCTCAATCTGTAAATGACAACAAAGTCAGAACAACCAAAGAGGGAATAAATGGTGTAGGTATAGAACTTTCAAATGGAGAGGAAGTCAAGGCGATATCAAGTAATAAAAGACTGGATCAAACTTAGGAAGATAGGGGTAAATTTCAAGGTAACCACAAAGAAATTTAACAAACCTACTCATCAAAATAAAGAAGAAAAGCATAAAGTCTCGGTAAACACAAAATCTACAAACATAAACGAAACAAAAAAAAAATCCATAAAAAGAAAGGAAGTCAGCACAGGAGAGTAAGAGGAACAAAGAAAATGTCAGCATCACCAAAAAAAGCACTACAAAATGACAGCAATAAACTCACACTTATCAACAATCACACTGAATGTAAATGGCATAAATGCACCCATAAAGACACAGAGAGTGACAAAATGGATAAAAAAATAGGACCCATCAATATGCTGTCTACAAGAGACACACCTTAGAAACAAAAATGTAAGTATATTAAATATCAAAGAATAGAAAAAATATATCAAGCAAACAGAAACCAAAAAAGAGCAGAAGTGGCAATATTAACCTCAGATAAAATAGATTTTAAAACAAAATCCACCATAAAAGACAAAGAAGGACATTATACAGTGGTTAAAGGGACAATCCACCGTGAGGACATACCCATAATAATTATCTACACACCCAATGACAGGACTCCAAAATATACAAAACAAACTCTTACAGCACTGAAAAGAGAAACTGACAGTTCCACTGTGATAATAGGAGATTTCAACACACCACTCTTGGTAAAAGACAGAACATCTAGAAGGAAACTCAACAAAGATATAGAACATCTAAAGGCCACAATCAACCAACTTGACCTCATAGACAACAGCACTCCACCCAAGAGCAGCAAAGTATACATTCTTTTCCAACACACATGGACTGTTCTCCAGAATAGTCCACATCTTAGGCCACAAAGCAATCCTCAACAAAATCCAAAACACTGAGATAATACAAAGCATCTTCTCTGATCACAACGTCAACAAAGTAGAAATTAACAGGAAGAGCAAGGAAAGAAAAATCAGTTACATGGAAACTAAATAACAACCTGCTAAAAAACCACTAGGTAATAGAAGAAATCAAAGATGAAATCAAAAACTTCCTAGAATCAAATAAGAATGAAAGCACATCATACCAAAACCTTTGGGACACAGCAAAAGCAGTGCTCAGAGGTCAATTTATACCAATAGATGCACACATCAAAAAAGAAGAAAATGACAAAATCAAAACATTAGCTACACAACTCAAACAAATAGAAAGAGAATAGCAAGAGAAGCCCAGAGCCACTAGAAGAAAGGAAATAATAAAGATCAGAGCAGAAATAAATGAAATAGAGAATAGAAAAACAAGAGAAAGAATCAACAAAACCAAAAGTTGGTTCTTTGAAAAGATCAACAAAATTTACAAACCACTGGCCAAACTGACAAACGAAAAACAGGAGAGGACCCAAATAACCCAAATAAGAAATGAAATAGGGGACATTACAACAGACTCAACTGAAATAAAAAGGATCATAACAGAGTACTATGAAAAACTATACTCCAACAAATTTGGAAACCTAGAGGAAATGGATAAGTTTCTAGAAACACACTACCTCCCTAAACTAACACAACCTGAGGTCAAAACTTTGAACAGACCAGTAAAAAGAGAAGAGATTGAAAGGGTAATTTCAAAAAATCCCAAGGAAAAAAAAAAGCCCTGGTCCAGATGGCTTCACTGAAGAATTCTACCAAACATTCAGAGAAGAGCTCACACCAGTAGTACTCAAACTATTTCAGAACATAGAAAAGGAAGCGATATTTCCGAATTCATTCTATGATGCCAGCATAACCCTGATACCAAAACCAGGCAAAGACACCACACACAAAAATTATAGACCAATATCTCTCATGATTATAGATGCAAAGATTCTCAACAAAATTCTAGCCAATAGAATTCCACATCATACAAAAAACAATAATAATAATACACCTCAACCAAGGGGGATTCATACCAGGTACACAAGGGTCGTCAACATTAGAAAATGAATCAACATAATCCACCACATAAATAAAACAAAAGGAGAGAATCACATGATTATCTCAATAGACACAGAAAAAGAATTTGATAAAGTCCCTGATAAAAACTCTCAATAAAATAGGTATAGAGGGGAAATTCCTCAACAAATAAAGGGCATCTATAGAAAACCAACATCCAACATCATTCTCAACGGAGAGAGGGTGAAAACACTCCTCCTGAGAATAGGAAGAAGATAAGGATGCCCTTTATCACCACTCCTAGTTAACATTGTGCTGGAAGTCCTAGCTAGAGCAATAAGGTAAGAAAAAGAAATAAAGAATAAAACTGTTCCTATTTGCAGACTATATGATACTATACATAGAGAACTCAAAAGACTCCACAAGAAAACTACTGGAACTAATAGAAAGATTCAGCAGAGTAGCAGGATACAAGATAAACATATAAAAATCAGTTGGATTCCTATACACCAATAAAGAGAATGATGAAAAGGAAATCAGGAAAGCAATACCATTTATACCTGTTGTCATCAAGTCCATTCTGACTCATAGCAACCCTATAGGACGGAGTAGAACTGCCCCAAAGGGTTTCCAAGGGGCAGCTGACAGATTCAAACTGCTGACCACTGCACCACCAGGGCTCTGAATACCATTTATAATAGCCACTAAAAAAAATAAATAAACACTTAGGAATAAACCTAACCAGGGACACAAAAGACCTGTACGAAGAAAACTACAAAACACAACTGCAAGAAACCAAGAGTACTACATAAATGGAAAAACATACCAAGCTCATGGATAGGTAGAAGTAACGTTGTAAAAATGTCAATTCTACCCAAAGAAATCTACAAATACAATGCAATCCCAATCCAGATGCCAACAACATTCTTTAATGAGAAGGAAATACAAATCATTAACTATATGGAAAGTAAAGAACCTCCAGATAAGTAAAGCAGTATTGAAGAAGAATAAAGTAGGAGGACTCTCACTACCTGGCCTCAAAACCAAAACCAAATCTGTTGCTGTCAAGTTGTTTCCAACTCATTGCCACCCTCAGAACCTACTATACAGCTATGGTAGTCAAAACAGCCTGGTATTAGAACAACAACAGACACACTGACCGATGGAACAGAATCAAGAATCCAGATGTAAATCCATCCACCTACACTCATCTGATCTTCAACAAAGGTATATAAATTCCTTTAAATGGGGAAAAGACAGTCTTTAACAAATGGTGCTGGCAAAATTGGTTGTCCATCTGCAAAAAAAATTAAACAGCAACCATACCTCACACCATACACAAAAACTAATTCAAAATGGATCAAAGACCTAAAAATAAAACCAAAAACTACAAAGATCATAGAATTAGAAATAGGGCCAATGCTAAAGGCCCCAATACACAGCATAAATAAGATACAGACCATAACTAACAATACACAAACGCAGGAAGATAAGCTAGATAACTGGGATCTTCTAAAAATTAAATACTTACGCTCATCAAAAGACTCACCAAAAGAGTAAAAAGAGAAACTACAGACTGGGGGAAGAAATTGGCTATTACAAAACCAACAAACTTCTAATCTCTAAAATCTGTAGGAAAATCCAACCCTTCTACAACAAAAAGACAAATAATCCAATTAAAAAATGGGCAAAGGAGATGAACAGACATTTCACCAAAGAAGACATTCAGGTGGCTAACAGACACATGAGGAAATGTTCTCGATCACTAGCCATTAGAGAAATGCAAATCAAAACTACGGTGAGATACCATCTCACCCTAATGTTACTGGCCCAACCCGTTGCCGTCGAGTCGATTCCGACTCATAGTGATCCTAAAGGACAGACTAGAACTGCCCCATAGGTTTTCCAAGGAGTGCCTGGTGGATTCAAACTGCCAACCTTTTGGTTAGCAGCTGTAGCTCTTAACCACTATGCTACCAGGGTTCCCAACATTACTGGCACTAATCAAAAAAACAGAAACTAACAAATGTTGGAGAGGCTTTGGGGAGATTGGAATGCTTATGCACTGCTGGTAGGAATGTGAAATGTGCAACCATTTTGGAAAACAATATGGTGCTTCCTTAAGAAGCTAGAAATAGAAATACCATATGATCCAGCAATTCCACTCCTAGGAATATATCCTACAGAAATAAGAGCCATCACACAAATAGACATATGCACACCCATGTTCGTTTCAGCATTAATCACAATAGCAAAAAGATGGAAACAACTTAGGTGCCCATCAACAGATGAATGGATAAACAAACTATGGTACATACACACAATGGAGTACTATGCAACAATAAAAGAACCATGATGAACCTGTGAAGCATCTCACAGCATGAGTGAATCTGGAGGTCATTCTGCTGAGTCAAATCAGTAAATTAAAAAAAGACAAATACTGTATGAGACCACTATTATAAAAACTCATGAAAAGGTTTAAACACAAAAAGAAACAAACTTTGATGGTTACTAGGGAGCGAAGGGGTAGAGATGAAAAAACACTAGATAGACAATTGAAAAGTGGTGACTTTGGTGAAGGGTGAGACAGTACACAACACTGAGGAAGTCTAGGGGAATAAGGGCAAATATGCTTGCTATGGAACATATACTACACTAAGATCTACCAAAGTTAATTTTTACTTTGTGTAGATTCATTTGTTTTATTTTTCCCAGTGAAAAGTGTATTTTGTCAGCTTTTTATTTTACAAACACACTATGAGTTACCTAGAGAGAGAGAGAGAGAGACTTGGTGTTTGCTATGTAGCCGTATCAGTCACTTCAGTGTTGAGTGCTGTATTTTATACAGTTGTTCCAGCTTGCCAAGCTCTTCATAGACCATGATTCTGACACGAAAAAATATTCATTATCATCTTCAAATTTTTATGTAGAAATTTAATGAGTATATAACTTATGTTCTCATCTAATTCCTTCATAAAAATATTAAACTTATCAAATCCACGTACAGAACCTTACAGTATGCCATTTTAGACCTTCTTCCCAACTGCCTAGTTGTTGTTAATCTTACTCATTAATCATTAAATTTTAGGTACAATAGATTATGAGTTTTATGTTTTATTTTAAACATCCATATTTTTCTTATTTTCCCTAGGAGTATCATAAAATTTGGTCACTTGCTAGCTTAAATCTAAATATGTTATATTTACAATATTTTATTGGTTTGCCAGTTTAATAAACTTTTCTTATTTATTTGGCATAGCATGAATTGCATCTCTAGAGCCCTATAAATATTAAAATATATTCTAAATCTTAAGAATTAAAACATCATAGCATAGCTCAGACTAAAAGATTCAGAAACAGATTCAAATACATATATATTTCATATGATAAAGGCGGTTTTTCCAAAGGACTGGAAAAAGAATGGAATATTGCAATAAATGGTTTTGAGACAACTCTAGCTAGTCAAAAAGGAAAACACTTATAAATTTAACCATAC
Source organism: Dugong dugon (assembly GCA_030035585.1). Classification (NCBI taxonomy): domain Eukaryota; kingdom Metazoa; phylum Chordata; class Mammalia; order Sirenia; family Dugongidae; genus Dugong; species Dugong dugon. The sequence goes on along the minus strand of CM057461.1, from coordinate 125,354,792 downwards.
AAAAATAAAACACTTCTACGTGTCAAAAAACAAAACTCAAAATTAAAAGACAAATCATAGGAAATCTATTTGCAGTAGATATGGTTGATATTTTAATATACTTAATATATTACATATTAAATGTATAAAATTATACATATATACTTTATATATAAAAATACTTTTATAAAAACGTTCACAAAAACGAAGAATGAAAATGCCCTAATAGAAAAATAGGTAAAGCAACTTATGGAAGAAGAAATACTTGATATATGGAGAGATACTTAACCTCACTAGAAACTAATATAATCAGGAAGACTACCTTTAGAAATAATAAGAAATATTCAAGTATATATGTTTGAGAAAGTTATCTCAGCAACGTCAGTAACTGAGCAGGACTGAGGACTGCATCATAGGATCAACAATAGGAAATTGCATAAATAAATGATGCTTGTCCATAGAATCTAATGTGATGCTAACATTGAAAAATGGCATTACAGCTCTAGGTTAAGTGATACCGGAATGTGCCTGTGACATTTTAAGTGAAACAAAAGCAGATTACAAAATAACATGTAGATGATTAGAAAAAAGTATTTACGTGTGTGTGAATAAAAACGTCTTTCAGGATACTCTAAAACAGATGGTCAACAAACTTTTTTTTTTTGTAAAAGGACAAAATATATTCAGTTTTATGAGTCATGCAGTGTGTGACACATCTATTCAACTGTGCTGTTGTAGCACAAAAGCAGCCATAGACATTCAAATAAGCATGACCGTTTCCAATAAAACTTTATTTATAAAAACAGACATAAGGCTGAATTTGGACTGTAGGCTATAGTTTGATAATCCTGGCACTAAAGTGTTTTAATGGTTATCTCTGGCTGGTGGGATAATGATAAATTTTCCTTTTTACTCATTCTTTCCTTAAAGAATTATCTAATTTTAAAACTTTAAACTGGGATAGATTATATTATTATGAAGTATTTACTGTCTCCATGTATAAAGATTATAACCCCAATGTGACTTTCGGTGCCCTCCCCTCACCCCCATCCCCCAGTGAGAGGAATACGCTTTTCTGCCCCATTCAGGCAGGAGCTGGCCATATGACTTGCTTTGACTAATGCAATTTAAGTGGAAGTGATATATAGCTTATAGGAACGGAAGCTTTACAAGTGTATGTGTGTATTGGGCACATCTTATACCTGGCCTCACATCCTCTCAGCTAGCTTTTTACTTCAGTCATTGCTGTGCCCTCAGGTATAACTTGACTGTACCTAGTCTCAGTTACACCACGTATCTCTTACTTCTCTGCTGCTGACACGTGCAAACCTGCAGGAACTTGCTCAGTCATTCTGACATATATGCAAACCTGGATATTTGAGGAAATCAACACTCCATGAACAACTCTTGACCAGTGGTGGATTTAGTATGGTTGATAAATAATCTTTTCCTGTCTCCTGAGGGACAATTATAAGGTTCATTCTTCATGGATCCATAAAATGTGCCTGGTGAGATCCAGTGCCAGTTGTACACAGCAGTCCTTAGATGAATAATGTATAGTTTGAATGCTTTTCTCTCCTTTCTTGTTTGATTCTTCTGTATCTCAATCCTTTCCTGCTAATCACTTCTAAAAATTAACTTCAAGAAAGCACTTCTCTCAGGCTCTGCTTTTTGGTAAATCCTGGGATGATTCAGCATGGTTCAATCATTTTTCTTTTCACTGTGCTAGGAGATCAAGATCCCTTAGCCTGGTTCCTGGGATAAGACAGGCACATGGAGTGAAGCAGTAGAAACAAGGTCAACTCACACCAACATGATAAGTGAACAAAAAGAAAATTGGATATTGTTTGCTATGCAACACAACCTAGCTACAGCTGCTGAATACGTAGATATGGGTATAGATATAGATGTTTACCGGGTGCAGTTGAGTCGATTCCGACTCATAACAACCCCATATGAGAGAGTTTTCTTGGCTATAATCTTTACCGAAGCAGTTCACCAGGTCTTTCTCCTGTGAAGCTACTGGGTGGGTTTAGACCACGGGAGTGCTTAACCATCCCGCCTCCAGGCTCCTTAGAGATAAATGAAGATATATAGATATAGATCAAGCAATTTAACCTGAGCCACTGAGATTTTTCAGCCAATAACTTCCACCCTGATTACCAGTTTTACACCTTTCATGTTTTGCTTATTCCAAACAAATTTTAAAAACATACAAACAAAAGAACTGTTTTGATGTCCTTAACATTTTTAACAAGTGGAAGTTAACTTGGGCTTTAACCCTCCAGAATCTATTTTGGCAGTTCTATGCCATTCTTTTTATATTCATTCTCTGTCTCTACGTCTGTCTATTCTAGATGTGCTTATAAAATCCTAGTCCTTTAGAGCAACTCCCCCAGGCAACTCCATTGGTCTCTTCAAATATTCTGTCCATTTATTTCTGCTGGGGACCACTTGCTGTGGTGGAGTCAAAATTTTATTCTTAAGAGAGCTTCTGAACCACACTGAAGTACCTCCTACTTTAGAAGCTTAGGGCTTGGGACATTTCTCTGAAATTTGTAAAGTCTGCCTTCCTTAAGTCTAGTCACCTGACAATGTGTACATCCCCTTTTTTAGAAAATCAGAGACTCCTGAATGACATGGTCACTTTTTTCCTTAAGTTTTCATAATTTTCACTTACCTAACTGTCATGGATTGAATTGTGTCCCCCAAAAAATGTGTGTAGCAACTTGGCTAGGTCATGATTCTCAGTATTGTATGATTGCGTTATCTGATGTGATGTCCTTATGGATTGTAAACTCTACCACTATGATAAGATTATATGTGATCTCCTCATGTGTTGGAAATTCTGTCACTGTGATGAGGTTATACTGATGAGGTTGACAAGATCTGTGTCTTAATGCAATCTCTTTCTAGATATAAAAGAGAGAAGCGAGCAGAGACACAGGGGAACCTCATACCACCAAGAAAGCAGTGCTGGGAGCAGAGCGCATCCTTTGGACCTGAGGTTCCTGCACAGAGAAGCTCCCAGACCAAAGGAAGATTGATGACATGGACTTTCCTCCAGAGCCAACGGAGAAAGCTTTCCCCTGGAGCTGGTGCCCTGAATTTGGACTTGTAGCCTACTGGATTGTGAGAGAATGGACTTTCTTTGTTGAAACCATCCAGTTGTGGTATTTCTGTTGGAGCAGCACTGGATGACTGAGACACTAACCTTTTTTGTTGTTGTTGTTGGTCAAAATTGTGTTCAATAAAATCGTTTTCCTCATCATCTCCTACAATTCCTGACCAATATTTTCCAAACAGTGCTTAGCATTTGTACAGTGAAATTTCTTTTTTATTTTATTTTATTTTTTTTTCTAATTAAGATTTTTTTTTTTATTTGTACTTTGGATGAAGATTTACAGAACAGACTAGCTTCTCATTCAACAGTTAGTACACGTATTGTTTTATGACATTGGTTACCAACCTCACGACATGTCAACACTCTCCTTTTCTCAACCTTGAGTTCCCTATTACCAGCTTTCCTGTCCCCTCCTGCCTTCTAGTCCTTGTCCCTGGACTGTTGTGCCCCACTAGTCTTATTTTGCTTTATGGGCCTGTCTATCTTTGGCTAAAGGGTGCACCTCAGAAGTGACTTCATTATGAAGCTAAAAGGGTGTCCATGGGCCATACTCTCAGAGTTTCTCCAGTCTCTGTCAGGCCAATAAATCAGGTCTTTTTTTGTGAGCTAAAATTTTGTTCTACTTTTTTCTCCAGCTGTGTCCAGGACCCTATATTGTGAGCCCTGTCAGAGCAGTCAGTGGTGGTAGCCAGGCACCATCTAGTTGTAATGAACTCAGTCTGGTGGAGGCCATGGTAGTTGTGGTCCATTAGTCCTCGGGACTAATCTTTCCCTTGTGTCTTTAGTTTTCTTCATTCATACAGTGAAATTTCTAGGAGATGGATATTCATTTAACTGAAAGTCATTTTCACCACTATACTGTGAATATTGTAGTTTTGTGATCAGAAGTTCTTAGTCAAAGCAGTCAGAAATGAGAACTACGGTGAAAGGTTATGTTGGTACTAGATGCTATTTTTACTATTATATTTACTATTATAATAATAGTGTATTAACCAGGTAAGTTACCATACCTGAAACTTCTGAGAAATTCTTATACCTTGATGGACTGATGAAAGTTGAAAAACACTCTCATTTAAAAATAATAATACCCTCTATTCTTCTGAAATGGTACTTATCAGAATTTTAATTACATATTTTATTTGAATAATTATTTGTTTAATAATTGTCTCTCTTCTAGATGGCAAGATTATAGAAGAGGTACCATATAAATTTTTGTTTTGTTTTGTTTTGCTTTGCTTTTAATTCCAATGTTGCCTCAAGACTGGGAACATTGTATGTGTTCAAAATATTTATTCACTGAATTACAGATTAATGTCTTATCATCATTGACTCTACTGAGATGATGCTCTTATCTTTAAAACAATCATGGGGCAAGAGTGGGGTGGGGATGGGAGATGAAATGCACTGACAGGCTTAGGTATGTGTGTCACATGCTCCATCCTTGGAGCCATAAGTGTGGTCATCATCTACTGAGAGTAGGGAAGGCTTTGTTTGGGTTTCCATCAGAGGCAAATCCTGAGACAAAGATTCCACTGCAAATAGCTTATTTGGGAGATTGTGTTTATTTGGGAGGCAATCTCAGGAAACACCAATCGGAGAGTAATAAAGTTAGAAAAGAAAGGAAGGGAAGTTAGAAATTAAGTGGTAAATAATCAAGTAAGGCACCAGTGTTGACAAAAGGAGCCTAATCCTATGGGGAAACTGATCTATCCCACCTGAGAGCACAGGAATATTTATACACTAACTCTCACAGTCATTGATTGAGATATACTCTTAAAGTAACTAACTTCCTGGCACTTCTGCCCAGCTAGGTGCACAGACAGAAGAAATTCTAGAGGCTAGAGGAAGCCTCTCAGGCAAAGATGTAGATGGTGGCATCTGGGAATTGCACTATCCTGCACTGAAATGGTAAAATACAAGGAGACCAACAGCATCTTGCTCCCTCAAAGCAAAAATGGGGTGTAATTACCTCAATAAGGGGAATGAAGCCTGGGCAGCAAAACAAGAAGTGAGAATTTACATTGCCTGTCTATCTTAAACATTTGAATTGGACCTTCGATTTCTCAGTAGGAAACACTCACCCAATTGTTCTTTGGGAGAAACCTTGATAATCATTAACCTGAATGCAGATGTTCTTTGACTTAGGAGTGAAGTGTTCTCCTTAGTAAGGTAAACAGTTGTATTTGAGCTGTCTCTGAATACCTTTGCATTTTGGTGGGGGTAGGGGTGGTAATAAGAAGAACATGTATCTTTTCTCTAAGGATTTAGACTTCATTGCATTTCTATTATCAATCATGGAGGAGGTGGATCCCAAAAGGACATGAGGACTTGGAAGTCTGCCTTGAAATTAGGCTGGGATTTAGGGTCATCTTTCTGAAATTGAGAGCAGTAGGCCTTGGGTACAGAAGAGATCTAATATGCCCCAGCACTCCATTATGTCGTTGCTGTTGTTAGGTGCCGTCGAGCTGGTTCTGACTCACACTGACTCCATGTACAACAGAACGAAACACTGCCCAGTCAGTCCTGCTCCATCCTCACAATCGTTGCAAAGTTTGAGCCCATTATTGCAGCCACTGTGTCAATCCATCTCATTGTGGGTCTTCCTCTTTTTCACTGACCTTCTACTTTACCAAGCATGATGTCCTTCTCCAGGGACTGGTCCCTTCTGATAACACGTTCAAAGTACGTGAAACTCTGTTAATAGAACAGAAAAATATTCTCTGCAGGGCAAGGGCTAAACAGAATCAGTAGTGTAATGACAAAAGTAATAGCTAATAGTTTTTAGAGTTTTCTAAGTAACAGATACAGGAAGTACATTATTGTATTTAATGCTGTTTATATCTTTATAAGGAGCCCTGGTGGTGCAATGATTAAATGATCAGCCTTTAACCAAAATTCGGGGATTCAAATCCACCAGCTGATCCTCAGGAAAAAAGACCTGGCGATCTGATACCATAAAGATTATAGCCTAGAAAACCCAGTGGGGCAGTTCTACTCTGTCATATAGGGCTGTTATGAGTCAGAATCGACTCAATGGCACCCAACAACAATGATGTATCTTTATAAAACAGTTGCTGTCCAGTCAATTCCGATTCATGACAACCTCATGTGTGTCAGGGTAGAATTGTGTTCCACAGGGTTTTTAATGGCTGATTTTTTGTTTGTTTGGAAGTAGATTGGCAGGCCTTTTTTATGAGGTGCCTCTTGGCTAGGTAAGCATTATTTTTATTCCCATTCGTATTAGTTTCTATTGTCACCGTAACAAATTACCACAAACAACCACTGAAAACAATATAAATTTATTACCTTAAAGATCTGTAGGTCAGATTCTCTAGGGAAGAATTCATTTCCTTGTTCATTCAGATTATTGATAAAATTCGGTTTCTTGAAGCTGTAGGACTAAGTTTCCCCTTTCCTCAGCTATCAGCTAAAGGCAGTTCCCAACTTCTAGAGGGTGTCTGCATTTCTTGGCTCATGGCCCTCTTCCCCCATATGCAAAGCCAAGTATAGTGAGTTGAGTTCCACTGCTCATGCTTCAAATCTCTCCTGCTTCTTCCATTACACCTGTCTTACTGATTATTCTGACTTTCTCTTTCCTTTTGCAGGAAGCCACCCTTGAGTAAGTAGAGATTGTTGATCTGAAATCAAGTGACTATAGAAGTCAAGAAAAGATTAGAAATGAAGAATGGGTGAGTGTAGGGGCACTCTGAGTTAGGTGTGTATTGGCAAGGACTATGTGGAGGGGCGAGAATCTAGAATGGGAGACAAAGGTCCTAATATCAAGGAGTAGGGGGCTCATAGTAGTGATAAATTGTTTAACCTCAGTCTTCCCCCACTTTGCTGTGAGCTGTTGGAATGCAGGGACCATGTCACATTTATTTTTGCTTCCTAGTGTTCAGTAAAGAAAGAAATTCATTAATTAATCGGTTTATATTCATACACTTCAAAAATTTGGAATAAGGTATCTGGTGACACATCCCTACTCATGCCCCTACACATTTAGTAAAATGACTGCTAATGCCAGAATTCTTATAAATGCATATTTCCATCCAGAATTTCCTACCCTTCACATTCTACTTTATCTCAGACCACCTTCATTGAGGGGGAAAAAACTAATTAAAGTGGTTCCTAAAAATATTTTTGATTTGTTTTATTTATCAAAGGAATAAACAGAACAGTTAAACAATATTTGAGGATTGAAGGCCTAATGTGTATTACAGCATACTATGTTACTTCGATCGTTTGTTACTTATTCTCTCTGATATCTAAATGTCCCAGTTTCGTATCCTGGTTAGTCAATGTAATGTTGAGCACGTTTGTCTGTGTCTGTGTGCTGTACTGTACAAAAGCTTATGTTCAGAAACTTCTTCCAACGTAAATAATGACATGACAATGAAGAGCAATATTAGAAAGTTTTCAAAACAGGACTTGTTATGTATACAGAGCTAATTAAAAGGATGCATGAGAAGGTAAATATCAGGTTTATGTCTTAATATTTAACATGCAAAATTATAGCTTTAACTTCATTAGGATTGTCTATTCAACTCTCCATTCAGTAAATATTTATTGATTCCTTCTTCAATATCAGGCCCATAAACTGGGAAACAGAAAGACCAATGACACATGGTTCTTGTTCCCAAGGAGCCTGGAGTCTAATGGTAGAGAAACGCAGGTGATTACAATCCATGGGACGAGTGCGAAGATGGACGTGCACACACAGTGCTACGGAAGCACAGAGGTAAGAGAGAGGGAAAGTAGTCCGGAAACCTTTCAAGAGGAATTAATGCTTTCAAATGAATCTTAAAAGATGAGTACACCCTTCGGGAGCAAGGGAGAATGAAGAGAACAGGATACAAGGAAAAGATTAGTCCAAAGGATTAATGGTCCACAGCTACCAAGGCCTCCACTGGACTGAATCCAGTACAGCTGGATGGTGCCCAGCTACCACCACTGACTGCTCTGACCAGGATCACAACAGAGGGTTCTGGACAGAGCTGGAGAAGGACGTAGAGCATAATTCTAACTCACAAGAAAAAGACCAGATTTACTGGCCTAAAGGAGACTGGAGAAACCCCGACAGTGTGGCCCCCAGACACCCTTTTAGCTCAGTGGTGAAGTTATCTCCGAGGTTCACTGTTCAGCCTGGGAGTGGACAGCCCCATAAAACCAAATGAGATAAAGAGATACAGTAGTCCAGGGACAAGGGCCAGAAGGCAGAAGGGGACAAGGAAGCTGGTGATAGGGAACCCAAGGTTATTAAGGATATTGTTGATGTGTTGTGAGATTGTTAACCATTGTCATAGGGCAACATGTGTAGTAACTGTTAAATGAGAAACTATTTTGTTCTGTAAGCCTTCATCTTAAGTGAGAATAACAGCACAATTGGAAGAGCATAGTCGATGTCACTGAACTACGCATGTAGAAATTTTTGAAATGGTGTATCTTTGGCCAAAAAAAAAAGGTTGAGAAGTTAGAGGGTTGACATGTTGTGGGGTTGTTAACCAATGTCATAAAACAATATGTGTACTACTGTTTCATGAGAAACTATTTGTTCTGTAAGCCTTCATCTGAAGTACAATAAGAGAAAAAAAAAAAAAGGTGAGTAGAGTTTATCCAGGCAAAGCGAGGTGAGAGTAGGGTGGGGAGGGTGTCTGAAAGCCTAGACATAGAACCCTTCCATAAGGAGAATAAATTTAATAAAGTTCAGAAGCTATCTTTGAATCAACTAAAGGTAAGAAATAGTGAGAAATTGATAGTCAACATTTCTTGAAAAAATGGAGAAAACTAACTTTTAAAAGACAGCAGCTTTGAGACTATTCCACAGAGATTTCTCAAAGTTGTACAAAAAAACATTGCATGCACAGGGAGTTATTAAGGAATTTTGCAATAGTAGAGACAACTAGTCCAAGATAGGGGTAAAATCTGAAACAAGGTTCTTTGGCATGGATGAGAAAGTCTAAGACATACCACTCTCTTTTTGTGAAATAGAGAGGAGGCCCCTTATATTTAGGCCATTAGAAGCCTCATTTTTGTTGACACAACAATATGATGAAGTTCACTTCACCTTGTTGTTGTTAGGTGCCTTTGAGTTGGATCCAACTCATGGCAACCCTATGTACAACAGAACAAAACACTGCCCAATCTTGCAGCATCCTCACAATCATTTTTATGCTTGAGCCCATTATTGCAGCCACTATGTCAATCCATCTCGTTGAGGGTCTTCCTCTTTTTCACTGACCCTCTACTTTACAAAGCATGATGTCCTTCTCCAGGGATTGATCCTTCCTGATCACATATCCCAAGTATGTGAGACATAGTCTCAACATCCTTGCTTCTAAGGAGCATTCTTCCTAGACAGATTTGTTCTTCCTTTTGGCAGTCCATGCTATATTCAGTATTCTTCGCCAACACTACAATTCAAAGGCATCAATTCTTCTTTGGTCTTCCTTATTCATTGTCCAACTTTCTCATGCATATGTCCAACTATGGCTTGGGTCAGGCGCACCTTAGTCTTCAAGATGACATCTTCGCTTTTTAAAACTTTAAAGAGGTCTTTTGCAGCAGAATTGCCCAATGCAATGTGTCGTTTGATTTCTTGACTGCTACTTCCATGGGTGTTGATTGTAAATCCAAGTAAAATGAAATCCTTGGGATCTATCTAAAATATAGTATAAAATATAGTTGCTCAACCACTACAGTAAAATTACTGAATGTTTCAAAACAGAAATTCAAAGAAACCAGTAGGGAACTATTGTCCGCATAAAATAAATCCACGGTGCCTTCAGTACTCATGTGAACAATTTTGTTATGGATTGAATTGTGCCCCCAAAAAATGTGTGTCAACTTGGCTAAGCTATGATTCCCAGTATTGTGTGATTATCCATCATTTTGTCATCTGATGTGATTTTCCTACAAGTTGTAAATCCTACCTCTATGATGTTAATCAGGCAGGATTAGAAGCAGTTATGTTAACGAGGCAGGACTCAATCTATAAGATTAGGTTGTGTCTTAAATCAATCTCTTTTGAGATATAGAAGAGAGAAGTGAGCAAAGAGACAGGGGGGGACCTCATACTACCGAGAAACGAGCACTGGGAGCATACTGTGTCCTTTGGATCCAGGGTCCCTGAGCTGAGAAGCCCTTCAACCAGTGGAAGATTGATGACAAGGACCTTCCCCAAGCCGGCAGAGAAAGAAAGCCTTCCCCCAGACCTGATACCCTGAATTTGGACTTCTAGTCTCCTAGACTGTGAGAGAATAAATTTGTCTTTGTTTAAAGCCATCCACTTGTGGTATTTCTGTTATAGCAGCACTAGATAACTAAGACAAATTTCAACCCAGTAATCTCTTCATGTTCTACTCAAGTAATATTTCTCAAACTTTAGTGTACATAATACAAATCATCTCAGTATATAGTTAACATGTAGATTCTGATCCAGTGGGTCTGGGGTAGGGCCCAATAATTTGCATTTCTAACAAAATCATAGGCAGTGCCAGTTCTGTTGCTCAGGGGACCACACTAAAGGGTAATATTGGCTCCAAATATACTTCTGTTCAGGGAATTGGGAGCATCATTTTCTTGGCATCCTTGAATGTCTGGTGGAGTCAGGGAATTGCACCTGAAACAACACTCCAACTGTAAAACCATATCCAGAAGAGAGCTGTGTAAATGGAATTTCATGGTTTTAGAAGCATACCAAAAACCAACCTTGGTTAGACAGTCTCCTGCTTGCCACATGTGATTCAAGGACTATGGGATCCCCTTCCTATCAATTCCATGTTCAACGGTGCTTAAATCATCAGGAAAGCCTTGGTGACTATGATGATTAATGTTATGCGTCAACCTGGCTAGGCCATGATTCTCAGTGGTTTGGCAGATATGTAATCATCCTCCATTTTATGATCTGACATAAGCAGCCAATCAGTTGGAAGGAGAGTTTCCTAGGGGTGTGGCCTACATCAAGTATATATGGATGTTCTGGGAAAGCTCACACTTTCTCTTGATCCTGCATTCATCTCATCATCCTCTGACCTCCGGTTCTTGGGACATGAGAAGCCTTCAGCCTGATGCTTGACCTGCAGATTTTGGATTTGCCGTCTCCCACAACCCCATGAACCAGCAACCTGCCACTTGACCTGCATATTTTGGGTTTGTCAGCCCCCGCAACCACTTGAAGTAGGAGAAGATTTCAGTCTGCTGCCTGACTCACGAATTTGGGACTTGCCAGTCTCCATAACTGACTGAGCTATTTCCTTGAAATAAATCTCTCTATATATATTTATGGAGCCCTGGTGGTGCAATGGTTAAGAACTCAGCTGCTAATCTAGAAGTCAGCATTCTGAATCCACCAGCTGCTCTTTGGAAACCCAATGGGGCAGTTCTACTCTGTTCTATAGGGTCGCTATAAGTCAGAATCCATTCGGTGGCAATGGGGGTTTGGTTTTTTGTTTTTTTTTTTTTTTTTTTTTTTGGTATATATATTTATAAAAGCAAAGATGTCACCTTGAGGACTAAGGTGCACCTGAACAAAGCCATAGGATTTTCAATCACCTCGTATATGTGCAAAATTTGGACAATGAATAAGGAAGCCAAAGAATTGATGTATTTGAATTATGGTGTTGGCAAAGAATATTGAATATACCATAGATTGCCAGAAGAATGAACGAATCTGTCTTGGAAGAAGTACAGCCAGAATGCTCCTTAGAAGCAAGGATGGCAAGACTTTGTCTCACATGCTTTGGACATGTTATTAGAAGGGAACAGTCCCTGGAGAAGGACTTCATGCTTCGTAAAGTAAAGGGTCAGTGAAAAAGAGGAAGACCCTCAACGAGGTGGATTGGCACAGTGGCTGCAACAATAAACTCAAACATAGCAACGATTTTGAGGATGTGGCAGGACCAGACGTTGTTCTATTCTGTTATACATTGGGTCACTATGAGTTGGAACTGACTCAACTACATCTAACAACAACAATATCTATCTATATGTAAGTTTCACTGGTTTTGCTCCTCTAGAGAACCCAGCATAAGACAGTGAGTTTCTCTCTATGGTGTCTACTGTGTCTTAATTATGTCTATATCCCAACAGCCCGGAACACTTTTGACACTCAAGATATTAGTAAATAAGTGAATTATGTTTTTTAGTCTTTGCTTTGGAGTTATCCTCCATGATGCAACCTTCTTTTAACCACTTAGTGAAAGAATTAACACACTGAGTCACTGGTATCCATGTGTGAATTAATTACATTACTTCTCTTCACGTGAGGTGCTCAGGCTGGAGAAGCAACGGAGGATCTGAAAGAAAGGGTACTAAAATGGAAGGTAACATGAAGGAAAGCATGTTGGGCCTGCCAGAAATAAAACTGAGGTGTTTTTAAATGAAAATAGTGTCAATATGGGGAATCTATACTATTTTAGTATAAACCTTGATGCATCTTCAAGGATAAGAAGGGGAAGGTACAATTCTTCTTTTCTCCCCTAATGAAATTTTTATCTACTGAGTCACCCATACTGAAACAAAGTCTGGTTGATCTTACTCCAAGAAGTCAACTGAATCTGTCTCCTTTCTAGTCCCACTGTCTCTTTTCTAGTTGAAATAATCCCAACTGGATTAGTGAAACAACCTCATAATTTTCAGGTTTGCCTCAAATCTCCTTGCTTCTAATTTGATCCCCACAATATGACCCCAGCTCAGTTTTTAAATTATTGATCTGATCATATCATTTTCCTACTTAAAATCCTTCAGTACTTCTCCAATTCCCTTAGTATGCCATTCAAGGCCATTTCTACTTCATTTCAACTCCACTTAGAGTTTAAGTTTTAGATACCAATAGACCTGGTCTGAAATCCCATCTCCACTATATGTTGTCTGCATGACCTTGGACAAGTCATTTAACATCTCTAAATATAACTTTGTTATCCATCTAAACAATACAGTACAGGTTTTAGCAAGGGTTTGAGAAATACGTCAAGCTCCTAGGATCCAGAAAATGCTTACTAATTGTAATTATCATAATAAACTTTGGAGTCTCATTGTCCTATACTGCTCATTACATACCTCAAACTGGACAGACACTTCCTGTACTCAGAAAGATGCATGTACTCTTACACCTTCAAGCTTTTGTTCATGCAACTTTCTTTACCCTAAAATCTTTCTATCCACTTTTATGCCTGGAAAAATTCTGTTCATTCTTTAAGGCACAGCTAAAAGTTTGCTGACTCTGTACAAGACTCCCTGATCTCTCTTGGCCCAATTGATCACTTTCACCTCTGTGCTCCTACAGCACTTCTATCAAACCATTAGCATTTGCTGCCTGTATTGAAACCTGTGTAGTGCATTTCTTTTCACCCAGATGATGAGCTTCTTGAGACCAGGCCTGATAGCTTACTCATTGGGGTTTCATCATACCACGTACAATGCTGGATTTGTGGTGGGTATTCAGAAAATATCTGTGGAATTGATTGACATAAAAATACCTAAAGATAGAAGGTTGATGCTTCTCCCATGGAAAAGAAATTAATCTGTCATTATTCATAGTGTTTATTATCATTACTATTATTACAATTATTACCTTGTATTTTCTTTCTTAAAGGATAATAGGCCAAATATTCTCCAATTATGACTTTCTTAGAGCTTCTGCACAGGTGAATTCAATAGTTTGTTTGTATTTTCTTCCCCAAACCAAATGCCCACATTAAAAATGTATATAAATATGAATAGTTGCATTCTTACGAACAATACTATAATAAAAAGAAGTCATATGGCAGAAAGATTTTGGTCAGAAAACATATTTTACAACTAAACTTCTAAAGGGTTATTTTAAACAACAGTGAGGGGAAAAATTATTTCAAACAGATAAAAAAAATACCTCTCCACTATCCCCCTAATGGATGTACTTTAAAGAAAGCCAAGGGGAATTTTAAACTCCACATACATTTTATGTACATTCAAATGAATATCTATGACTAATCTCAAGTGCATTTGAATAAAAAATAGAATAAATTTGATGTTCCAAGTTGAATTATTAAGTAAAAATATTCAGTTATCAGATAGTTAATTAAGTGGAACTGACTGTATTCATTAAAATATTTGTTCCAAACAAATGTATTTAACATTCAGACATTATGCAGAATAGGTGACAATTGCATATCTCCATGGAGATCAATAATGGGATTCAGATCATTGTGAAAAGAGTCTGCAAGTTTAATGCAGAGAGAATGTCATTATTATTTCTCTCTTAATGATGGTCATTATGCGCAAACACTGATTGAATTCCATTTGTTACCTGCATTTGAGCTGAGAGGAATAATTACAATTTAAGTGTCCCATTAAAATTCATAAAAGAATATGAATGCAAAAATTATACTTGAAACTGACAAAATATACTTTGAGGATATAAACTGTGTTTTCTGATAGGCCTCTTAAAAGTATTAAAAATAGCTTCGTTTTAATAAGACAACATATAAAGATCATGTGTTATCCTCACCTTTATGTTAATTTTAATGCCTCAATACATGACTAATAATAAAAAGTAAAGAAATTAGCTTTTAAAAAGTAAAATCAATTAAACAATGTGCCAGTTGTCACCAGTACTTTTGAGGATTGGGTCACAGCCATTCTTTTTCTTAAAGTGTTTTTAATTGCTGTATGATATTAAAATTATGTTCTACCATTCCATATATTGGCGATATGTTTCTACCACCTACCACCATTGGTGGCTAATAGATCCAAGGTTTAAACTGATTTAAATGTACTGTGTGCTATTTCCTTCATTTCGCATATATTTTTTGACCTGTTGTGCACTGCTCAGCAGCTTTAATTTTAAATGCTAATAGTTACCATTTTTTGGACTATACCAACCTAGAGTTCTCAACTGATTAGCCTGCATTTCTCCCAGAATGAAGTGACACATACTAAGATGCCATATAGGATGTCACTGATCCTTAAAAGTTTTACCTTTTATGGAGGGCTGTGGGGACAATGGTCTCGGGGAACATCTAGCTCAGTTGGCATAACACAGTTTATAAAGAAAATGTTCTACATTCTACCTTGGTGAATAGCATCTGGGGTCTTAAAAGCCTGTGAGCAGCCATCTAACATACTCCACTGGTCTCATCCCTTTGGGAGCAAGGGAGTGTGAAGAGAACAGGATACAAGGTAAAGATTAGTCCGAAGGACTAATGGACCACAGCTACCAAAGCCTCCACCAGACTGAGTCCAGTACAGCTAGATGGTGCCCAGCTACCACCACTGACTGCTCTGACCAGGATCACAACAGAGGGTTCTGGACAGAGCTGGAGAAGGATGTAGAGCATAATTCTAACTCACAAAAAAAAGACCAGATTTACTGGCCTAAAGGAGACTGGAGAAATCCTGAGAATATGGCCCCCAGACACCCTTTTAGCTCAGTGGTGAAGTCACTTCCAAGGTTCACGGTTCAGCCGGGGAGTAGACAGCCCCAGAAGACCAAATGGGACTAATGAGGCACAGCAGTCCAGGGACAAGGACTAGAAGGCAGAAGAGGACAGGAAAGCTGGTGATAGGGAACCCAAGGTTGAGTATGAATAGTGTTGATGTGTTGTGAGGTCATTAACCATTGTCAAAGGGCAACATGTGTACTAACTGTTTAATGAGAAACTATTTTGTTCTGTAAACCTTCATTTAAAGTGAGAATAGCAGCACAATTGGAAGAACGTAGTCGATGTCACTGAACTGTGCATGTAGAAATTTTTGAAATGGTGTACCTTTGGCTATGTATATTTTCACCAAAAAAAAAAAAAAAAAAGGTCCAGAAGGGAGAGGGTTGACATGTCGTGGGGTGTTAACCAATGTCATGAAACAATATGTATGCTACTGTTTCATGAGAAACTATTTGTTCTGTAAACCTTCACTTGAAGTACAATAAAAAAAAATAATAAATAAAAAGTTTTGCCTTTTAGTGGCCAAGGGAAGTGATCCCTAACCCTAATGAGACAAGGTTGAGTATTTAATGCCACAGAATCCACAAGAGAAATGACAGCAGTGGAATTGTGAAATGATTATGCTATTGATCAAGTAATTGAAGAAGATCTGAAGGTAGAAATGATGTTTTCCTTCTATACCAAACTCTTTTCTCTAACTCTAGGTCAGAACTTAACATTGAAGTACCTTAAATTTTAAAATATTTATATTACAAAATTATATGTGCATTTATATGATGAAGTAATAACAAGGAAATAATAAAATTTTCAAGTGAGAAAGGTTTATATCTCATATTCTACCCTCACCATTTTACAGAGGATAAAACCAAGGTCGAGATGCTCAAGAAGAAATGATTTCAAATATTGGTTAGCGGTAGACTTAGGATTAGAACTGAGATCTCTTGCCTTTGATTAAAATATTCTTTGCAAATAGTATTGTTGGGCATTGCTATTTTTTAATATATTCTTTCATCTTTATTTTATTCTGTTTTATCAGTTACATATGAAACTTTTAAAAAATTATTAATGTAGATCACTATTTTTAAGCACTATTAAAAAATCATATTTGTGACTATGTTTATGAGGGTTAAAGTAGCTGAAAATATAATAAAAATGACCTGTACCACAAAAAAAAAACCCTAAATTACATTCCCCTAAATTCATAAATATTTTAGACTGCCAAATTAGGTATGGGGGAGCCCTGGTGGCACAGTGGTTAAGCATTTGGCTACTAACCGAAAGGTTGGCGGCTCAAAACCACCAGCCACTTTGCAGGAGGAAGATGTGGCAGTCTGCTTCTGTATAGATCACAGCCTAGGAAACGCTATGGGGCAGTTCTACTCTGTCCTATACGGTAGCTATGAGTTGGAAGCGACTCAACAGCAATGGGTTTGATTTGGGTTTTTTTCAGTTAGGCATATCCGTAATTTCCTTGAGTTTCCCTTTTCTTAATCTTGCCAGTCTAACACTATGAGGGAAAATACAGAGTTTAGAATTATACTGGACAATGTTTACTCACTAGCTGTAGCTCTTGGCAATTTTCCATGAGATTCTGATTCTCTCGGATCAGGATAGAAGATGGAGAGGTAGAGGAATAATGTGGGCTTCTGAAGGAGGAGTGACAAGATTCCCATCAAGCATCTGTCCTTGTTCAGATATGCACAAACATTAAAAAAAAGAAGGGAGAGAAGCACAGAGGGAGGAAAGGAAGAGAGAAAAAAAGAAAATATCAGACTTGGAGATCAGTGACTTCTTGCTGAAATAGCAGATAGGACGCAAATGTTTGCATTGCACCTTCTTTATTTGTATGTTCTCTTCTGAAGACTAGAACTCTGAGCTAAAAACAACTCTCTTTACAGACTAGACAGAATACCAAGATAGTATATCTCTCAGCAACTAAACAAAGAATGGTGGAAAGTATCAAAATTCAGTCTAACTTAAATAAACAATGATTATGGTACTATCCTTTTAATTTAAAAAAAAAAAAAAAAAGACCTTTGTCCCTTTTAAGAAAATGAGTATACTTATCTTAAAGAAGTAGAACAATGTTTAACAGGCTAATATGGGAATGCGACCTAAGCTTTTGATTCTATGAGTACCTATCTATCAGTTCAGATCAACTGGGATTAAATCATAAGTATAAAAAAAGCAGGAGGAAAATAGTTACCAACTGAATTTCTTAACTAGATATTCCTGACTGACCTCACATTCTGCTGTTTGAACTGCCGTTCCTTAGGTATGCAAATCTCACTGGGTGCTTAAGCATAGTGCTTTCTAAATCTGTGGTAAAACTTACACCAATCATTTTTCCAGCATGTTCAAGCTAATCAAATGCTACCCTCTGTCATGCCTTATTTCTCAGTTCTCTGACATGGCAAGAGGAGTTCATGGCAACCATAATTTGTCCTTATAATTCTTTTGGAACTATTCAGTGCATGCAACAGGAAGTGGACAGTTTCTAGAATGAAGAATCAGGCTTAATTGGTTAAAAAGATTGAAATGGCTAAATGAAAATCAAGTCATATACTGCAGCCAGGAAGGGGAAAAGCGAAAGTGTTCTTGTCTGATGTTATCTTCCTAGGTACTGCATTGAGGAGGTGAGCTCCAAACATGAGAAATATGCCTTATGTTGATTATCACCCAGTGAAGTAAGAAACCATAAATAATCTAAAGTAAAGGGCATGAACTTCCCCACAAAGTCAAAGCTCCTCTTCATGCAAGGTGAACTGGTAAGGGGAAAAATACGTTTTCAGCTGCTGTTCACTTTATGTAAGCCTTGATGTGCCTGTGTCAAAAGGCAAGTTTCCTGGCCTCAGCAGTTCTTGAGAAATAGATAAAATGACATATATAGATGGGCAGCCTGATTTCCAAACCATTTTTTCCCCCGCTGGATCTTGTGAAGGTGGAAGCTATATTATTGCTGTAGGGCTGCTATATATTGCTCGCTATGGATTATTATTAGACATGACTCACTATGGTTCGAATAATAACATTATACTAAAAACATTAATTTGCATCTGCAAATGCAATGCATTCTGGTTTAAGGCAGTGTGATTCGATAGAACAGCT